>JBAMBF010000301.1:7800000-8030000 GCA_037043605.1 Drosophila multiciliata
ATGAAGTTTTAATTGGTTGACAATCATACGTTATTGGCCAATAGATAATATTGATAATAAACTGTTAAGACCCCAGGTAAATTGGCATTAAATTTGCTTAGATATTTAAACGATTAAGTTAGAACAACGATGGCTTAGAGACTGAAGATGTTGATTTTGGCTAAATTGCTGAATGTGCATTAAATTGTCAGCCGTCTGAAAGTAATTTCAAATGGCAGGTCCCTAAACAATTGGCGTGGCAAATCTCTGGCAAAGCTCAGGCAACTTACAGCATACAACATACAACATGCAACATACAACATACAACAACATAATTGTAATGTTCTCCATGTGTCTCAGCGGCGCCTAGCAATCAAAATGCCATTGCTGCCTGGCCAGGAAAGCTGTGTGTATTTGTTGCTGTCGTTGTTGCAACAACAAGCCATAATCAAATTCTGTCACATTTAAAGCACTTTTTGACACATTTTAAAATCAAATTTTATGGCCAGAGAACGTTTGGCAATAAAAACCCAAGCGGAATGTGTTAAGCATGAGAGAAATTCTTTGCTATGGAAATGTGTTGATAATAGGCAAAAATTTGCCAAAAATTTGCGTTAAGGGACCGATGAAGACAATCACAGTGACTGAGAAAAAAAAAACAACGGCATTTACAAGCACACATGTTTAGGGAAATCCGGATAAAAGACACACACACACACACACACACACACATTAGTATCATGTGGTCGTGTTGCTGTCGAGTGTACTTAAATCCAATTGACAATTTGAAATTAAAATGCCGAAAAGTACAACCCACACACTGACACACACACACACACACACACACACACGTGACCGCAAAAACAAAACGAGCCAACGAACAGATGCAGATGCAATTGCAGCTTTACAGATACAGATGCAGATGCAGACACAGAGACAAATACAAATACAAATACAGATGCAGCTACGGATTCAAATACAGTGAAATGGAATGCAACGTTGCGCATTGCAAACGCAGCACATTTCACTGGACAAATGTGTGTGTGTGTGTGTGTGTGTGTGTGGGTGTGGGTGTGTTAGTGGATGGGTGAGTGTGTGCATTGGACTGTGTATGCCAGGAATAGAAATTGCAATGTCAGCAATTGGCAGCAAGGCAAAATCTAAATAAACATTGTCACAAAATGCAAGCAACATCCTGCCAACCAACCCAACCCTTCCCCCCCACACCCACACTTGCAACTAGGGTTAGCGAGTGGCGCCTCCCCGAATGTGCTTGTCAATAAAATTGCCAACAGCTCCAAAAAGTAGTAAGGGGTGTTGCAGCAGTGTGTGTGTGTGTGTGTGAGTGTGTGTGTGTGTACTTACTTGCAATAGGTAGTTAGGCAACAACACACAGTAGAAAAGTGGCAAGTAGACTGTGGCAGGCAGATAGACAAGTGCAGTTTTTGCATTTTACTTCATGGCTGCCATGTAGCGATACGGATAAAGATACATTTACAGCTAGATGGAAAGATACAGATACAGATACAGATACAGATACATCCTGTTGCACGACACACCGAGTTATATGCTTCACGTTTATGCCGGGCACTTGGGACTTTTGTCGTTTGCTTTATAAATAAATGCATTTTCATTTGCATGCCCCACATCCACCAAAACACACACACACACACACCTACACACACACACACACACACACACATAGTCTTACTCCATTTGTTTTGTCTGCTTGACGCTCTTCGAACCGCAAACTTCCCTTCCCTCCCCCCTTTTCTACAAAATTTCCATCAGAGTTGGCAGCTTTTGTTTGCCTTGGCTTTGACTGCTTTTTGCCTCAAGGCTGGCATCCACAATTGTATTGTTAACTTGGACATTAGTCGGCGACACCTCCTGCTCTGTCGGCAAATATCTGCAGGACATCATTTTAATAAACTTACCAAGAACAGGAGCAGTAGCAACATCCCTCCCCCCCCTCAAACATTTGTGGGCTGGCAACATGTGTGTTGATTAGAAAAGTTGCATTTTGTATTAGTTTGACAATTGTTTGAGTGCCCAAGTGGGCATGAAGCTATCCTGATAATCATGACGAGATTACAACATCAAAGCACATAATATAATACAACATTTCAAGTGTTGGTTGGTTACATAAAGATGAGTGCAACTTTGGATGCAGTTAAGCACTGGATTTAGTAGTGCATACATATTCGACTAAGTCCTTTATCAAGTGATTATGCTGCAACATGCAACATGCATGCTGCACTTATCTCTCTCTCTCTCTCTCTCTCTCTCTCTCTTTCTCTCTCTCTCTCTCACTCACTCTCTCCAGCAGCACAGATAATCCGCAATTATCGTTTGTTATTGAGCCTATAAAAACTGAACAAGAATTGCACTTTGTTGATGTTATTCATATTTAAATATATATATATATAAATACATACATATATATGAATCTGCAATGCAAGTGAAAATCCATAACTTTTTCACAGTTTATTATTTATAGTTCATATTCATATCCTGCACAAATCAAATGTGGGTCATTGGGCATATTTTTGATATTCAATGTATGTTTAATAAACTCAAATATTTAGGAGATATATTATTTTTTCATTAATTCACTGTTTCCGTAAATTGAAAAGTATTCATGGCAACTCAATTTAATTTAGAAATCGACATTTAATTTGGGTGTTGGCTAGAGTATTTAAATTTTGTTTTGTGATATGCATAATATTAAAGGATACTTCTACGACTCAAAAAAGTTAAAATAACACTGATAAATTAATTTGCTTAGTTAGTTTTAGCATTGTCAATCAACTCTGTTAATCGATATTATATACGATGTATATGAAAGTGCTGTGCTGATCGTCTGATAAATCGAAAAGAGTGGATGTGACTTGAAGAAAGACAATTGGAATACTTTTATAAAAGGGTCTTCTTTCCACACTAATTATTCCAATTGGAATGCTTTTAATAATATCTACCTAATACTATAATACTATACTAATAATAGTACAAACATAATCTGTAAGATTTTGGTATTCGAATTTTAATTCGTATTCTATTTTTTGATGATGCATACAGAGTGTCAGCTGGCCAAACACTTGTCAATGGATAAATTTAATTTTTGTTACATTTATTGCTGCATGGAATAATTTGAACAATTAAAGTGGAATTAAAAAAGAAAAACGAGGCTAGGAAAAAGCAACGACAGCGAATTGCAGTTCGACAAGGGAGAAAAGTGGGCAGGGTTGAGTTGGGTTGGGGCAAGTATGCCTTTTAACCCTTCACTTAGTAATTTACATGTGCCGATGTGTGTGTGTGTGTGTGTGTAACAAACCAGCAACAATCACAACAGCAACAACAACACAAAAGGCATTAAAAGTCACCTTTGCTGGCAGGGGATGTGCAGCTTGTTGCCGTTGTCCTTCCTGGTTGTCCTTTTTCAAATTGTCATTCGCTTTGTTTTATGCCTGCAGTTTTAGCTGTTATTATTATTGTTGTTGTTGTTGTTGTTGTTCTATTGTAGCTGCCAAACTAATTGTACGCAACAAAAAACACAACAACAAATATTTTGTATGTAAAACATTTCAAAAATTCTCTCAAGGGGCAATTGCACTTGGTGACAACAACAACAACAGCAGCAACAACAACAACAAGAGGAACAACAGTAATAACAACAACATGAGGAACAACAGTAATAACAACAACAAGAGGAACAACAGTAATAACACAAGCTGTGACTGTTTGGCCATTAAATGAATGTGAAATAAGCAGGACGCGCTGCGAAGGCGAAGGAAAGAACGACACCTCGCACAGTGGAACTTTTTGGCTTTTATTTCATTAAAATCAACTCAAGTAAATAAATGCTGAAATATGAAAATAGTTGCCGAACAATATTAAGCTTGGAAGACAATAACAACTGAATCCAATTACTAACCAAAATTTATCAAAAATTAACAATGTAATTGATTTTGTGGCTCACCTGGAAATCTATCTGCAACTGCTTAATTTATTGTACACAAAATAGTGATACAAATTTAAACAATATTTGAATATCTGAATCTGTGAAATATACTTTATTTATTTTACAAAATGATTCCATCAATTGTGCCACTGTGCGTCGCTTTCTAGTTTGATTATTACTGTTGTTGTTGTAGTTGTTCTGCACGCTCTACAAATTAAGCAGCATAAATAAAAATATATATGCACGAGTATTTTTTATTGTGTTTTGGTTGTCCCCTCCCCTTTCCACGTTGTGCCCCACCTCGAGTCAAAGTTTTTGCGCCCCTTGCCGAATTTTATTATTGCCGCGGTGGAAAATTTAAATTAGAATTCAGAAGCAACAGCAAAATGAAACGCTATAAATTATCGCATCCTTTTTGGTGGTTGCTGTTGTTGTGTTGTGTTCTCGCTTCTTAGCTGCCCCCCGCAACCCTGTCCCGCTAAGCATCTACCAACTGGGGCAGGTAAATTTAAATGCGATTTGTTACGGTTTTGGCTCAGTCGAAATTAAAGGACATTCCCAGCCAGGATACAAGGAGCTGTGTATATCGCGGTCAAATTCATTTTACATTCTATTTATTCTTAAAGGGAGAATTATTGTGACAGGTTTTTCTTAATTTGTTCTTGATAGATGCCAAAGTGTCTTGAGAAATGAATTTAATGATTCCATAGAATATTTTTCTGTTAAAATTCGATTGTTTTTATTGAGATTTGGTTATTTAAGGCAGAGAAAAAACCCAAAGCAC
The DNA here is from genome assembly GCA_037043605.1 of Drosophila multiciliata. Classification (NCBI taxonomy): domain Eukaryota; kingdom Metazoa; phylum Arthropoda; class Insecta; order Diptera; family Drosophilidae; genus Drosophila; species Drosophila multiciliata. The sequence continues at coordinate 7,804,725 of JBAMBF010000301.1, forward strand.
TTTCAATTTAGAAAGCAGAATTAAAATTATATTTTATTTTCTTTGGTTTTTGGTAGGGGGTCCTGTGAAACCTTCGCTAATGACCCAAGCCCAACAATTTGCCTTTAATCGCTGAGCAAGCAAAACCGCAATGTGACCCGGGAAACGCTCAGCTCCCCAAACCCCGCCCCGCACAGTAATGAAATCAACGCCTTGGCACAAAATGTGATAAATTTGGCGCATAAATGACACAAAGTCAAAAAATCCTCAACAAAATGTGCTTTAATAAACATCAGAGCGTTTCGGACTGAGACCTCGATCCATAAAAAAAATGGAAGGACGCGTCTCAAATTTGGCCTGCCTATGCGGCAAAGAGATAATAAAAAATAAAATTATCATAAGAAGAAAATGAAAAAAATTAATTTACATGAAATTTGCTTTTTTTCTGCTTAAAATAAATTATACACAAACTGCGAAATGACATGGGGTAGGAGAGGAGCTGAGGGGGCTTGCCGTAGTGGGTCCCATTAGACGTTATTAGTGTTGGATTTCCTGCACGCGTTTGGTGTCAACAGTCACGCCCATTGCTCACCAACGCCCATTCCGGCTTTTGGCCGCATTTATTTTTAAAAATATATCGAAGTGAAAATTTTGAATTCATTTTAGTTGAGGACTGTAGAAAACCATTAATTGTTTTTGCATACATTTAAATGAACTTACTTAAATAGCTATCAGCGGATTTTGAATATATTGAAAACATACCTGAAAAGAAATATGAAAAATAATTAGTATTTTGTATAAAGAATTTTAAATAGCTAAGTTAGATTATCGATTATTGATTATTGATAAAGAGCAATTAAAATTATGATTATAAATGAATAATATTAGAATCGTTTTCATTAAATTATGTGTTTTCGAATGTTAAAACCTTCATCATCAACATACAAACTCGATGCATGATTTTTATCAATATGTTTCTTAGTCAACAGTCGAAATACTTTCTGAGAATTGGAATACTTTAAAGTGCTTATCCTTAAACTTTTTGTGGCTTTACTTTTTCAAAAGCTGATTCGAATATCAAGCCCAATGTTTTTTGGGTTAACCTTTAAGTAAACACAAATTTCGGTCAAAATTTATGGTATTTTTAACATGTTCTTTCAACCTTTAATTGACCGTCTGGCAGGCGTAATTCAAGCCGAGTTTCGAGTGTGTGGCAAACCGTTTTTAGACAATAAGTCAACGATTACAAATTACTAGTTGCAACTTTGCTGACGTCTCACTCACTCCAACTCCGCTGCTCCTGTGTATATTGGTGGTTCTGGCCAACTAATTAAAAGGCAACAAGCGCGCCGGAACGTCCGTTCATGCTTTGGTGTTTGGTTGACAACAACAAAAGGCGACTTGGGAAAATGGCAAATAACAACAGAAACAAAAACAATGGGAAAACCCAATGGCAAATGACAACAAACAAAACAACAAAACACAACACAGCACAGCAAAGCGAAGCCACTGCGGCGCAGTTTGCTGTGATTTAATTAATTTCAATGCATAACGTCAACTGTGAAACCGGAACCAGAGACTGAGGAGAGACCAAGAGCACAAGCCCAAGCCCAAGCCCAAGCCGGAGTCAGAGTCATAGCCAAAGCCCAAACCGGTGCCCATAGCCGACGCAGTCAAAACTTGACACCGAAAACCGAACCCGACATTGAGTCTCAACTAGCCGGAGCAGGACAACCCGGTTGGATGGGTAAGGGGAGCGGGGGGGACCAGCAACTGGACTGGAAAATTAAATCGAGTATAATTTTTTGTGACTTTTTGCATTAAATTTAACGCCATATACAACAAACAAGCAGTTCCAGGGATGACAATGCTTTGGCCAAGAGCGGGTTAGAAAGAGAGAAAAAATATTCAGCCAGTTGGACGAGTAAAAATTCAAAATAGCAAAAAACAACAACAACAGCAACAAAGCATCATAAACTTTAAAGTTTTCGTTTTCCTCGTGCTTGCTGTAAACATTTTTCCGCAACATTGCGTTTTGACTTTAATTAGCATTTTAGCATTTTAAGGGTAGAGGCCCAAAAGGAAAGGGGTGCCAGACACTGGGGGTTGACAAAGGCAGCAATTTATATTTCCCAGTTGACAACTTGGACTGTTGCCGTATAAACTGCTACATTTTCTAAACATTAATTACAAGTGTAATTTTTGAAAAACTAAAAAATAAACTTGATTTACTAAGCAAAAGAAAATGTGAAAAAAATGTATTTTTTTTTGCTGTTTAAAAACTTTAGTTTCCATTAGAAGGGAATTTAAATTTTTGTTTTGAATTTTCATCAGGTGTGCATTTAAAATGTAAAATGCGTAAACTTTATTGAAATGTTTTTGTTGTTTAAACAGTTAAATGAAAGGACCTGCCCCAATGCGATGTACGCAGGACATGGCTAAAGTATTTCTATTGCTATCTATAGAAATTATGCAGGCAAATTTATTGCAGCACAGAATTTAAATGAGTTGAAATCGTTGTCATTGTTTTATTTATACAAAATGTGCACATTGTTATTGAAGTTGTTGTTGTTGTTGTTGTTGTTGTTGCAATAATGAAAGTTACTCAATTGGAATATTTCAACTTATGTGCTTAACACACACACACATACACACACACAGAGAGAGACAGACAGAGACACATATTCAATTGCACAGATACTGGAACAATGAAAGTGAACATTTGACAATGCAACTCCAACCCTGACAAATAGTAGTATCTGCTGTACCCATGGGAATCGCCAATTTATGCGCCACCCTTGGACGCTTTGGCATGTCCTGGAATTGTCTGTCCAACTGTCTGTCCGGCTGTCTGTCCGGCTGTCTGGCTGAATGGCTAACGGGTCCCTCAGTCCATTAGTCAGTTGGCGGTCTTTTGTTGACTTCATTCAGTTTTGCGGTACATTTGATTTGTATTTTTGCTCCGCGTCTCTTTTCCCTCGGCATTGGCATTGTTTTGCCATTTGGCATTTTGTGCCCCACCAGACAGCAATTCGCAGCCAAAGCGAATCCTTTTTCTTCGATTTTCGCTTTTTTTCATTTGGCAATTGTCATCATTGTAATGTCATTCGACTGAAGTCTAACTCACACACACACACACACACACACACACTTTGGCAGTTAGGAATTCGTCCTTGTCCTTGGCTCGTGTTAGTTGCAAGACAAATTAAGTGCTCGTCGCATATTGGTTGAATCCACAATCCGTTGACCGATTAGTGAACAAGGACAGAGACAGGGACGAAAGTGTGAATCTCTAGTGTGTGAGTGACAAAGAGGACATATTAATTATTATATTGCTGGAGTTCTTATGGCTCTTAAAGAGTGACGCGGAAAGCGTTTGGTGACTTCACTTCAGGTTTAATTTTCGCACAAGTCGCACACAAAGACAATCGAAAGTGTCTGTAAGAACTCTATTAAAAATCTTTTAGAGCTCTGAAGTAGAAAGCAGATGATGAAGTAGACGCAGTAGCAGTGGCAGTGGCAGTAGCGGCATGCGGCATGCGGCATGCGGCCCCAACACAATAGTGCTTGGTCCCAAAGTTGTCGCCTTGGCTATAAAAACCTTGCGCCCAGAACCAACAAAAATAGCGCTGGAGCAAATGCAGCAAAGGCGAAGACAACGGCGCTGATGATGCTGCTGCTGCTGCTGCTCCTCGAGCTGGTGCTGGTGCTGTGGATGAAGATATTTGTTTTAGGGATAAAAGGAATTCAGTAGGGCTTAAAAGTGCGGATGAGTGCCACTTCACGAGCAGCACAAGGAGCAAACCGACTCGACACACACGCGACAATGGCGACGTAGTCCAAGGAGCAGCACAGCACAGCACGCAGGACGAGGCGATGATGAGGACGAGGACAATGGATCTTAGAGGTAACCGTACTTAGGTATAGGACTAGGGGCCCTGAGCAAAGACAAAGCGTGCAAAAAAGCGCTCAAGAAAACACCGAAGAGTTGAAAATGACGTTAAAGTAAACAAGATGAAAATTAAAAGCAGGCAACTCCCTGCAACACCCTGCGACTCCCTGCAACTCTGGCAAAGCGCATTGCAAAGCTGCAGCTCAACAAAATACAAACGAAAAAAACAACTTAAAAAACGGCGCGCAGCCTGTGCCAGGATTTGATTTAAAAATGGAGTGGTATTTAAATAAAAATCTTGTTGTATATTTACGGGCCCTATATGTATGTGTGTGTGTGTGTGTGTGTAAGCGCCAGGAGCAATTTTAGCTGCAGCTTAATTGTCACTGTCAGCTTGGAGAGAGGGGCAAATGGGGGTAGCTGTGTGGGGCACTCTCTTTATTTTTTTTATTTTTTGTGGCGCATTCGGCATTTGTATGCACTCTGTGAATAATTTAAAACTACCAAAAGGAATGCAAATGTGGTTCACTTTTTTCACTCTGACCATTTATTATATTTTTTTTAACCTTATTTGGTTGCCAGGACCACCTGTGCAGCACTGTACAGTAAAAATGCCATTAAAAATATTTTTTTATATTTTTTTTTTATATTTTAATATTATGTATTTCTGGCAACATGCAGAGCTCTAGCTGTGCCTGTGTGGTAGCTGTAATAAGCCAAGATTTTAGCCATATGAATATATCAGCATTGAAATAAAACCATTAGCTGCTGCTAATGACCTACATGCCCCAAAAACTAAAGTTTTTGTATAATTATGCAAGTTGCACTCTTTATTTTAAGCTGCCTTCAATCAAACAAAAGATTGAAAGAAACAAAAAAAAAGCATTTGCCATGACACATTTGAATGCAAATTTATGCAAAACGTGTCAATGTGCAAACAGCAAAAAATAAAAAATTAAATAAACGTGTGACTTAAAGTAAAACAAACAAAATAATTCCAATCCAAGCGAACGTGCCAAGTCAGAAGGGGGGACCAAGGAAAAAGTGTGCCAGGGCTCAGCATGGGTTAGACACTCGGCTGATTGACGCGGCCAGCCAGTCGTCTCTCTAATCCGTTAATAGAAACATTAACGAGGCATTTTTCGAAAATTATTTCAAGCACGCGACACCAAGCCAAGCCAACCAGTCAAGCAGCCAGAAACAGCTAGAACCAAGCCAACCAGTCAAATCGGGAGTGGCATGTTTGAGTCAGCTGGGCTCTTCAGCACGTCAGTCAAGTTCAAAGTGGTATCGTGTCTACAGTTTACAGTGCCTGTTGTTAGTTTTCGACTTGCTGTCGTGGTGCAAAAAACCATACTCATTTCGCTTTAATTTTTTGTCGATCGTTAACCCTTTTGCCACTGACTCTTTTTGGGGTGGCAACTGCAACTTTGGCTGGCAATCAGAGCGCGTCCAGTTGTTGTTGTTGTTGTTTTAGTTCGCCTGCTTTCTTGCCTGCCTGTAAAGTTCATGCAGCCCTAAATAATTGCATTGTAATGCGAAATAGCTGCCACCCAGTGGCAAGCCCCATACCCAGGTCATTTAGCTGGCTACGTTTGTCCCTTCCACTTGGCTAACATGCTTGACTCCTGTTATTTTTGCACGTTCATATGCCATTGCCCCGGTGCGGCAATCTCTCCTCTCCCCCCCTCCGTTTGGTGCTCGTGTTTATGTGTCGGTAATTTCCAATCTCACTTTGCAATCGTTTTACAACATTTTGCTTTTATTTTATGCCAGAGCGTCGCTGGTAACTTTTTGATAGCCAACTGCTTTGCCAGGACCCAACTCGCTGTTCCGCAGTGTGTTGCACATACCATATCTTCTCTACCTCATCTTCCCCCACTTCTTCTCCCATTTGGTAGCCTTGCCATTTTTACTTTTATTGCAACTTACTATTTATGTGTCTGCTGCAATTATAACGGAAACTAGTTGACTGCCACAGTGGGACCACCGCATCACGATTAAGACTGCCATACACATGTGTAACTTAGTAAGGGGTTACCTGTGTGCTCAAAATTAATTACCTCAATGAGTCGCTTGTGTAACTAAACTCTGAATTATCCACTCTGTAATCATCAAATTAAACTTGTGTTAACATCCTTTTGCTGGACACTTATCAGTTGTTCTTGCTTAATATATTATTAAATAATATGCAATTTTATTTTTATTTTAAGAATAGATTCTTTTAGCACATTAAGCCCACAGTGCAATGTGGACTACCCATTATGGTAGAACTTATTGCTAATTAGTTTTAAATCGATGACCAGAAACGTGCAGACTTTTTATTGACTCTGTCCGTGCAAAGTACCCAAAATATGATCAAGAGGCTGGGCACACGGAATGCAGACAATAAGCACAGCTAAATGGATAGTTGATCGCACTTGGAATGGTTGGGGAATCACAATATCCTTAATATCTTTTAGACTAGCACACTAATTTCATACATATCTACACAACGAAGTCAGACTCAGAATGCAAAAGAATTTTAATATTTATACATACAAATACAACAAATAGAATAGATATTTTAGATAGATTTTTGAGAATAACAATTAAATTATGTATCAACTGTAAATTGATTATTTAATAAATTTATATACATTTTATTTGATTTTATTTTGTTTTATTTTATTTTCTCAAGTCCTTATGTAATTTTCCCACTATCTAAGAAATTTAATTTATGTTATAATAACATATTTTATATTAAGTTTATATTTTGTATTAATTAATATAGTTTATTTTATTGAATGGAAAGTAGTATCATTAAATTCTATATCAATTATTATAACTTTTTTATTTGATTGTATAAGATTATTATTTATATCTTTTGTTTTAATAATTTCTTCTTTAACAATATTTTAGTAAAAATCTAACTGTGCAAAATAAAAAGCCCATAAATTGATGTGTGATTTTCATTATCTAATTTATAATATATATCTAATTATCTAATTTGTAATATAAATGTTTTTATTTGACTATTTTTTTTTTATATCTAAGTAAGGGGTGTCTGCTAGTCGATTACTCTCGATAACTTGCCTTGTTTTTAACTCATTTATTGCCTGTTTCAAAACAGTTGCCGGACGCCCACTAAAATGTAATAAAATAAAGTGTTGGGAATTTGGTACGGTTTCCGTTCGGTTTGGCTGATTGAGAAAAGGGGGTAGGCGGAACTGAGTGGGTTCGGCATGGACGGGGATCAAGTCGCGGGATCGAAGGTTGAAAAAGTGGCCGTGGGCCCGTCAATGGTGTGAAGAATGCAGGAGAATAAATAAACAGAAACAGCTTAAAATAGCAACTCGCGAAAATCGATGGAAAAACTTTTGAAAAATCAAGCTCTTTGGGGCTGGGCCCCCGAGGGGGGGCGCCGCCGCTGACATACAGCTGCCCAGCCCAACCCGCTGGTTTTAAAGATTCGCTTTTATTGTGCGGTATTTATTGTGGTATATTGTGGCTGTCGTTTTTTTTTTTCATGCTGCCCCAAATCGCAGCAAGCTTTGCCAAGTGCCATTTTCGATGGTTGTTACAATGCTCCGCCAGCCCCACTTCTGGTCAGACATTCTAATGGATGGGTAAGGGGGTGGTTGGGTGGTTGGGTGGGTCGGTGGTTGGTTTGTTGAATGGCTGACACATAAGCTGCTTAAATTGGTTGGCCTTTTTCATTTTTGCTTCGTCTACGATTTTTTGGATTTTTTATTGTTGCCGAATTTGGCGCTCTTTTCGTCGAAGTGGTTATAAAAATTATTAATTAAGTTAAGTTCGAAACGCTGTTTTATAGTCCGACTTAACCCCGGAGCACAGGAGGTGTGGCTTTCGCTTCACATAGACAATAAAATGACAATAAAATTGTTATCCAATTAATTTTACGTTTTATAACAAGCTAATCAAAACTATTTTTGGCATCAATTTAGGTTTTTTAACTTGGCTGAAAGCTGTGCAGTTTTCTTAAAACTAAAGTTGACTTTATACGTTTTTATAGGGTAACAGAAAGAAACGCTTACCAGTAGGAATACCCTTTTTAGCCAACCTATCTCAAACCTGGCAAATCTAGGCTAAAGCATTATTATGTAAATTATTAACGCAGCCGGTTGGAAAAAACTGAATTACTTTCGGAATGTGGTAGGCTATTTTTTATTGGCTCTTTGAGCTAACCAAGATGTCTGCAATAATTTTAGAAACCCATAAAAACTTACTCTATTGCATAAATATATATTTAAAAGGGCACAAAAAGTAAACGCATCATTAAAAATCTGCAGAATGTAAATGGCAAACAGAGAAAATTCAGCTGAAAGCCACAAAGCAAGCAACACGATCGCTTTGGCTGCTGTGTGTTGGCCTGGCTAACATCATTAGAGGTAACCCCACCATGCTATGTGCTTATGTGTGTGTGTGTGTGTGTGTGTGTATGTGTGTAATCTTTTTGTATATACCTTGCCACTCTTTCGCCACTTTTTGCTTGCTTGTGGAACGTTTGTTTGCCTGCTTGTTTTTGTGCTCGACGCGTTATCCCGTCGCAAGTTCTCCATTGGTGCATTGTGTTGCTTATCTGTGGGGCATGCGGCAAGTGCGAGTGGGAATGCTTATGCTTATGTACATTTGTGCAAATGCAGCTGGCGAGAAAGACGTTGGCTCTGCTATTTAAATAAATCGTTGCATACTTTGCGGTTGGATGCGGCCATCAACGCTACTTGCTTTTGATGTCTGTATATATATACATATATATATATGTATATAAGTTTGTGTATGTATGTATGTCTTTGTGAAAGGCAACAGGAGAGGCAAGTCCGATTTTAAATCTCATTTGAATTATTGTGGCAAAATGCATGGCAGTCGCGATGTTGTCGCATTTTTCTGCATGTTTTATGACGTTTTAAGTGCTGAAAGTGCTCAAAATGGTTTGCAGGTGTCAGCCGTTGTTATTTTTTTTTACATATATACATATATATATATATTTATTTTTTTTTTAACACAGTTCACCACCTTTCTAAATGTTTAGCATATAATATTTCTTGTGTACAATTTGTGACCCAGTTTACCGGCATCGTCTGGAGTTTAAGAATTTGCCACAATTTGAACTCTGAATTTTTTCAGTTAACTTTAAGAATGCTGTATTTAAATCTGGCTATCAGTGTGCTGAATTTAGACCAGTTTTTAATCCCTAAAACCTATTTTTATGTACAACAATGATAATTCTTTGTTAATCTACTGCTTAGCCGTTGCAGGGGATTTATGATAATCTTTGCAAGGGTTGCCCACAATTTATGTGTTGCATATTTTAAGCATATATTTTTGGTCTCAAGTGGACTTTCTGAAGTGAAGTTTCTAGCTACCTGAATACCAAAGTAGTTGGTTATATAAGCATTTTTGTGAGTTCGTTTATAAGTATGTTTAAGCTTAGTTTTGTGATGTTTTCTAACACAAATCCCAATTTAACTACATGTTCTGCAATATTCCACTTTTGACGGCAAAGTCGTGATTATTGAGGTTACATAAGAAAAGAAGTAAGCTGGGTACGCAGATTCTTCTAACTGACAATAACAGCTTAAAGAGCCAGCTCCCACATGAAAAAATACCAGCAAGTCAACCCGGCAGCCAAACTATGGAAATCGGTTCTGAGAGGCACTGCAACAGCGGAGCGAAGCTATTCAACAGCTTGGAGCAATTGTGCGCGTAAATCATATGCCACATTTTGCAGTGGCAGACTCTAGACTCCTCCTCCTCTCCTCCTCCTCTCCTTTGCTACCTAGTTCATCCATTTCCTGCTTCTTGTACCCATTAAAAATGTTCAAGTGGGTATAATGTACAATGCAGTTTTATGCAACTATATAAAGGTATAGTTAACTCAAAGGATTTTATATTTATTTTCGTAATCTGCACAAGAAGTAGCAACTTTGGAAGTTGGAGGCATGAAAATATATTTTTCTCACTTGGTTACTTATAAACTCCCATCTCTGCCACACTAAACAATAGCTTCCATTTTAAATTTATTTCGTGAATGCAGATGCAGAGCCAACCAGTGGTGCAGAGCATTGCAAACACACAGAGATGCAGCAAACGGCGTGTTGTGCACAACAACACACTTGCAAGTGGCAAGTGTGAACTGTAATAGTTGCCAACTGTTGGCTGCTGCAGTGGCGCTAACAACAATTACACCAATTGGAGTAACGACGACATCCACAATTTTGATTTATTATTTTGATTCCTGTTACTTCAGTAGCTGCCAGGATGTTGTCGGGACACACTTGCCAACTCATTTTACCCACTGCAAAAATGTCCTTGTTCTTTCCGCGTCGCCTTCTTTATTTTTATTCATACGGTTTGTCGGTTTTATTGCTCCAATTATTTCACGTTGTATTCGCCATGTGTGACACTCGAGCAGAATTCACATTTTTCCACCTGCTTGCCAATTTTTTGCAGTCTTTTTATACCCTGCTTGCAACTTAAAAATATATGATAATGTGTATACAAATTGTGTTATATAAAAAAATATATTTTAGATTTAATAACTTTTCCAATTAAATTTTATAAATTGTTGTATATATAAAAAAAAGTATTTCAGATTTTAATAACTTTCTCAAAGTCAAGGACCTTATTTAGTCAGGCACTTTCGACAGTAGCATTATTATTTATTTTATTTTCTCTTAAGATTGTTTTTATTTTTAATATTTTCTTCACGTTTTAATCTCCAGTTCTTTTTACTTTAAATAAAGTACTCAAATGAGAAATTAATAAAAACAATAACAAAATTTAGATATCACTATTAAAGACAATATCATCGGGTCGATAGGTACTTATCCATATCCAACTAAGGGATACCAATTATGCCAACCAATTCAAGAGCAAAAATATAAAATACATATTCATGAATATGTATTGTATGAGTCTATATTTCTATGGGCAAACATATTGGTAGCTGTTGCATAGATGTCTGTAGGCAAACACTTCAGTGCACATTGAATACATACAGAACTAACTCACAAGTGGTTTTTCTCATTTATATGAGCAGAGATGGAAGAGCCAAGCGTGTTTCTCCTTGTTGCACAAAGACAACAGCACGTGACAATTAAAACGGCAAAAACAAACCAATCTAACGAGCATCGCAGAGGTAACCATCATGATTGCCTCTTTGCACCCCTCCCTCACCGTTTACCATTTGTATACCCTGTACCCATCCATCTTGTGAGGAAATATCTACGATTTATAGACGAGTTGTGTCTTTAATTCGCTTGGTTAATTTATATATTTAAGCAAAATAAATCAAATATTTAAGTAATCTTTTTATTGCTTAGGCAAAGAGTAGCGTTTAGTCGAGCACTCCCGTCTGCAGCATTCTTTCTTGTTTAGAGTTGGCTTAACTGAAACATTTCTGTAATACTGCCACTTGGATTCGCACTATGCTTTTTCAACAGCTTTTGCTCTCTAAATACACTCACTTAATATTTAGTATAAGTCCTATAAAAAGAAATAATCATAAAAATAAATTTATATTAAATTATTTAATTTACTCACATTTTTATATAACAAAATGCCTCTTAATATATTGAAATATTTTAATAAAATCATTATTTGTTTTATTTGTTTAGTGTATAAAAGGTTCGGTGAACTGTTGGCAGCGTTGCATATTTTTCCAACTGCTGAGTGGATGCAACAAACCGTGTGCAGAGGTATACGAGTACGCAGAGGCCAGAAGAGGGCGAGAATGGTTATATGTATAAGAGTTCAAAGAGGGAAGCCGGCAACGACGACTCTGGCAACATGTTGTAATTGCGTATTTCATAGATACTCAACGCAAACAGCAGCACACACAAACACGGCAACACGAACACAGCGGTGACAAAGGGATGAGGGGAGAGGTGAGAGGTGTAGTTATAGTTGCTGCCTGTCGCCGCTGGATGTTTGCATTTGTTTGGCGCGAAAATGGCAACTGGTGTGCAGTGAAATATGCTACAGCCAACAAAAGAAACAACAGCCACAAAAACAACAACAACAAGCAGCAGCAGCAGCAGCATCAATAAGAACAACGAGAACACGCATACGCCATGTTGCGCCATTTGAAGTTGTTGGCGTATACGTAATTTTTATTTTTCAGGCAAAAAGCCAAAAGATTAGTCACTGAAATATGCATTCAGCGACAGCAAAAAAGAAAATAAAATAAAATAAAATAAAAAACTAGAAAAAAGCGAACAGAGCAGACACATTTTAATTGCTCAAAAGCGATCCCAAAAGTGGGACGTGCCAGGGGACTGGCCAAAATAAATTGGCCAGCACATTGAGAGTGGCGCTGTCCAGCGTCCATTTATGAGTTTTTATTCAATCACAGTAAATTAAATCAAATAAAATATTTTGCAATGCACTCTCTCATTGGAATTTCTAGTTCAAATTTGAATTTCACTTTGACAATTTCGCTTTCTGAATTAAGAATTTGAGCAGAGTTGAGCAGAGTTGAATATTGAAATAAATTGAGAGTGTACAATTTACTAATGAGGATAACTCTAACGTATTCTGTACAAAGCAAATAATACCTAGATGATCTTTTTCAAAATCTCATATCAAAATCTAAGCCACGCCCACCTGCACCTGGTGTGCAGGGGAGTGTGTGTGGAGGGGCGAGCACACCTCGTTTTATTTCTATACAGAGACGTCCTTGTGCAGTCCTTTGCCATTTGGTGCGTCCTTGTTGGCACATTTAGCACACACTTGTGAACATTTTTATTTTATTTCCATTTTTTGCAGCAACGTATTTATGTTCGCTTATGTACATATCAAAAGCGAAAGGCTCATTTTAAATAAAATTCACAAAAGCTTCGCACAAATGCGCACTTTGCTTTGCTGTATTTTCTATGCCTTTTCTGCATGCAAGTTTTGAGTGTGTGTGTGTGTGTGGGTGTGTGTGCATTATCAGTCATGTGTAAAAATCAGGACATGCGCGTGAGAGGAAAAGCTATTGTTCGTATAAAGCATTTTGTATGCTGCTTGCTGAACTTATGTCGATTATCTCCGCGTGTTTTTTTTTCCTGTGGCTGTTGTGCGTATTTCATATCAAAAAAAAAAGAAAAGAAAACTCGTCTTGGTCCCCATTCATAGCAAATGATAATCATCGTTGCTACACCAAACTACTATCGAATATTTTGTGCAGCTTCATTTGAGTGTGAATGTTGCGATAAGCGACAGAAAATTTGCATAAATGTTGTCAAAATTTCCTGTTCAACATTTTGGATCGTCAACTATTTTTTATGATCTGAATTCAACTTTGATAAAAGGCAGCAACTGAATTTTGATTGTGTGTGTAAAATTTTGTTATTTATATGCTTTGTGTTTTTTGTAGAGCTATTCAATATTTGTCACTCTTTCTAATACAATACAACTTTTGTGAAAAATGCCGATCTGTTCTGTGTTTGCTTTGCTGTATATTGTCAAAGGTTGCAAATTGAAAATGTGTAATTTGGAAGAACCGAAAAGCTTAAGTCTAGGGAAATCTGGCAGTTGGACTTGTCTTCAAATTCTGGGAAAGCAACTGTCGCAACAAATCTATCAAGTTATTCTCAAAAAACTACACTGAAAACTGTTAAATAAATTCATTGTAGAAGAAGCTGTCTAATTAATTTGTATGGTTTATCTTGGGTATATCCTTTAAAAAAAAAAGTAAAGTGGCAGTAATAGTTTTGTGGCAAGTACATCATCAACTGGACAGACAAAAAAGCTAGCGACTCATTCCCGATTTGATGAGCAGCATCTTATCGATATATATCGATTTTTGTTATCAATAAGAAATTTGTGTGTGCAATTCTTTTAATGGAAAAAAAATACATATACATTTTTAGAGATATGGAGCAGTTTTTGACAGTCCATTTGTCTTCGCTTATTATTTGACTGAATATGCAAGATATTTTCCATTAAATCTATTTTGATTTTCTTTTAGGCTAGCACTTTGCCCATATATCGACATCAGCAGTTTATTCATATTGCTGTTGTCCAGTTGATATTGGCAGGAATATTAATTATGCCGCCGCAAATGACAATGAAATGTGAATTGATTGTGTGTGTGGGCGGTGTGTGTTAATTTGTGTATGACAGTTAAACATGTGCGTTGGTTGTGCGTCGATGCCTGCTGGTATTTGCCATTGTGCGACATCAAACACAGAAATTCCTGTCAGGTGAATAAACAAAAGACCAATTTACAATTTACATTGACTGCTAATCAAACCGAAATTGCACTGCTTAGTTATAGATAAGTTGTTGGATCGGTCTTCATTTTTTATTCCATTTTTATTCCACTTTTTACTAAAATTGCAATCGCAACAATATAAGTAGCACAACAAGGAGATTTGTATAAAATCGATTAATCGCTGATCTTGATGCTATCACATTGGAATCCATGTAAACGATGACCGAGGAAATGGTCTGTGCTGCTGGCCCCTTGCGAATCTTGTTGCACCGTTTGTGCAGTTCATCGGCGTAGGTAAATTGAAAGGGTAAACAATTCACTCGAACGGAACCCTGAAGACGCATTGGATAATTTTTACCATTACAGTAAAATTCGCCATCACTGAACACCAGATTGTAGCAGTTCGTCAATGGGCTCTCGTAAAAAACAATGAGAAGCATTGAGGAGCCAATGTAATCGGAGCGCTGCCAAATGGAGTATGGCGTGTCAATGGCTGGAAGACGATCTTTGTAAAGTAGATAGATCTGATGATCAAACCAACCGTGGCACACAAACTCCAGAATGTGTCCGTCGATGAAGGAGCAGTTCAACAATCCACATGAAACTTTGACGGGGCAGATGATTAACAGCATCCAGCAAGCAATCAGATTGATATTTTTACCTCCTGCGAATTGGGGGCTAATTGGCATGGCCTACAATAATGCAGAATGTAATTCCGAAGTCATATTCGACAATTTGTTCAACACTGCGTGACAGAAAATACTAGAAAATACCACAAATTTATAATATGCTTATATCCAGGATGTCCGATGTATCCCATCTAGTGACTGCTCGGATGTCGTTAATCGAAATTACATAGCGCAATTTGTACAAACAGCTAATATATTTGATTTTTAATTTATTCATTACACTGTGACTATAATTTCAAAATTTGTTGATGCAAATAAATATACCAATAAGATAAAGATAACTTAGGAGATGAAAATCGCAAAATCTAGCTTTATTTTATTGAGATATTATTAAAAAAAAAAAGAGTTAATGATAGATTTTCAATGGCAACATTAAATATGCCACAGATTTTATTTGGCATAAATTTCGCTTATTATGGCCTTTGTCAGATTTATATATATATTGGCAATAAGATTGCGTTGAGCTTACAGTCAGATCTAAATTTGTGCACAGAATGTTTTTAGAGGCTTCCAAATTTCTCGTATTATTCATATTTCTTATAAGTAATATTGCAGCCACTACTTATAGCTCTGCGAATTGCTCCGACTTGCTTGAAATACCACTGACGAGGCGATGCACTGCCCAATTCACGCATTCCATTCGTCGGATCTATGGCGACAGATACGCTGCTAATGATGCACCCTATTCCCTATTTTCGGTGGATTCGCTTTTGCTGAATGTTTTCATCACAATCTACGACTCGCCGGTGATACGATGTGACAAACTGATGGTGAACAACTCCAATCACTTCGTCTGCAATGAACGCCAAGGGATTGAACTGATGTCTTCAAAATTGGTTTGTTACGAGTATCCCATGCGCTATATGGGTGCACTGAGAGACAATTGCCTGCGCACAAGGAATGCCGCATATCCTTCAATAGAGCAATCCATTCTACACTATGCGGATTTCCCAAGTACGACTAACTCGAAGTTGGGCAATTCTTGGCTATTGATCAGCACAGCGATTGCTTACTTGTATTTCAGTTGAAAGTATGTATGTATCATATTGTCAGAGCCAGCATAATGACTACCTTCTGAAGCCCACATATATTTTAGCAGAAGGACCAGTCAAAGTAATGTAAAATTGCAGCAGGTACGTGCGATTTCAGGGATTAAGTGTGTTGAAGGAAAAATTCGCTGTTAAATTGATTTACATGTCTGAAGAGGACTGCAGCAAACAAAGCAAACAACACAGAGAGAGAGAGAGAGAGAGAGAGAGAGAGAGAGAGGGAGATAGGTAGAGTATGTAAATAAATAAAATTGTTGCGACGAACGTATGAGAATAAAAACTGAATTTACTTTCCATTTCGCTTTAATGAAAGTTCGGTAATTGAACTCTTTTTTTTTTTTATTTTTTATTCGAGTACATTTTCTGTGCAATCTCCTTTATTATGTTACAATAATAAATTGTATTAAGTGTGTTTGGCGAAGTGGAGCGACAAGCAGGTTGGCAACTGAGCGCCAGGACACAGGTGTATTGACTGCCACATGAAAGGCAAAATTGAATTAACTCAGAAAAAATGCAAACAAACAAACAACAATAACAACAACAACAGCAAAAAAGAAGAGAAAATTGAAAATTTCATTCAGTTCAGTTTGAATTCAATCGGAACCCTTCTGCTGCTATTCAAAGCCAAAATTACAAATCCCTTAGCATATATATATATATATATATATATATATTAGTATTAGATTATAACAAGATTCTCTCCATTGGCAAGACGCATTTCTGTCATCCACATTGTAATTTGAAGATGTGTCACATGATTTACAGCTGTGCTCCGACTTGGCTGCTCCTCAGATTTTGACAGATTTTCCACAAAAATCAGTTGGATAACAAATGCTGTCATCTTTTCGCTGATGAATTATAAAGAGTTAGTGGTTAAGAGAAAAACTAAACCTACAAAATTTGAGTAATTGTTTGTTCAACATGTTTAATGTCGCTTAAGAATGCTTCGCGTTATCTGTAGTTTTTTTTATTGATAATAAATCAAAATGGTAGTCTGGGCGAGAAGTCTTATTGATATACTCGCACTTTGCGCCGAGCGGCTAATAATTTAGTTTGTCATTTCCTTGACACGCCAACGCCAACAGAGGACGCACCCAATCTGGCCCGGCCAACATCAAATCCCCGCCTCCAAGAGTCAATGGTTCGAAATCACGTGCCGCCAAAATGCTGGTGGGGCATGGAAAAAAAAATATAAACGACAGCAAATTATTTGCTGTCAGCTGGGGCGTATCAAAAGATTCAACTGTGTGTGTGTGTGTGTGCGTGTGTAAAATTCCACAGGACAAAGGCGACAATCGACGAAACGACGAAGAAGCAGCCAAAATGCATTGCGTGTCCCAAAACTAAAGCTAAAACCCCAAGACCCCAAAAATTACAGAAAATTGATATTAAGAAATTGCATGAAATGAGTAAATGAAGCGTAGCAAAAAACACGCCCGTCTAATGGACTGCCTGATTGCCATCCAGGCTAACAGGTTATGGCCGTGCCGGGCTGTCTGAGCTGAGATACGTATATTAAAAAATTCCTGGAAAACTAATCAATGTCAAATGTATTTTGATTGTGTCGCACGAACGACCAAAACGACAAGCAGACAGGGAGACAGACAGACAAATAATATCGCTGTTCGATCCTTAAGCTTGACTGCATCGATTCCAGCCGATGGGTTTGGTTCGTCCGGCGAACAGACGAGCGCGTGATTAGCCGAAATTAGAAAATAATTTGCTATCTAGCTGGAAATTTAGTAAATGCCATAAATTCTTGCCGACACATGTGTTTCCACTGCATGTTGCCTGAAATGGAGGAGTGCCACAAATGTAAACAAAGGTGACTTGTGACTTGGCCACATTTCATTGAGTGTGCCACAGGCCAATTGGGTTATTGGCACAACAAACTCAAGACAGAACTTTAATGGAAAAAATTCATACTTAAATAAATTGTTTTATTTGTAGCTTAGTTTGATATACTTGAAAAAAATTACTTAAATAAATTGTTTTATTTTTAGCTTAGTTTGATATACTTGAAAAAAATTACTTAAATAAATTGTATTATTTTTAGCTTACTTTGATATTCTTGTAAAAAATTCGTTGCAAGCGAAATTCTCAAATTTTATTAATTTTTTTTTATTTTTTTATTTATTTTATTTATTTATTTTTGCTGGACTTACACACAATTCTTAAGTACTATTAATGTTTTACCGATTTTTAAGGGTAAGAAATATTGAAATGGATTCTCGATAAACTCCAGCGGGTAGATTGGGAAAGAGCTCTGTAAGGCGAATGTTCCCACCGGGATTATGCTGTGTGTGCAAACAAATTAGTGGCAAAGTCCATTCAGTGAATGGCATAAAATGAAATGTTGAAATATCATATACAATTTTTGCTGACATTGAGTGGAAAGTCATCAATCGAGAATGACATGATGCACTCCCTCCAAACCCCTGTTCGTTTCTTTCCAATGCAACAGCTGCCGTCAAATTGACATTTCTACTTAAAATGCGGCACAGAAGAGCTCAATTTTTAATCGGTTTTTCGAGTTGCAATTCGGCAGCAGTGGCAGTGGCAGTGGCAGTGGCAGAAGTAGCTGCAACAGCAGCAGCAACTCATTATTTTTATTAATATGATTTCCACTGCACTTGAGCGAGCGAGCGGCAATTTCGCATTTTGTAATTTAAATATTTATAAATTAAGCTGCGACGAGTGATAAAGATGATGAAGATGCCAGTGTCAATGCGTATCATTGTTTTCTGCAATGAGCAGCCATTTATTTGCAATTATTTGCTTTAAGCATTAACAATACAAAAGCTGCAACTCACCCCCCCCCCTCGGGCAACCCGGGCAACCCGTTACAACCCTCATCTAAAGCGCTGTATTGCCTCAAAGGGAGAAGTGCTTCGGCTCAAATGCACAACTGTGCATTGTCCTGGGACGTACGGACCGGTATCGGATCGGTTGTTGGAAATGCGCTTTTAATTGCTGTCAGAAAGGCTCGAGCCACTGCATCCACAATTCTGTCACACAAGTTGTCATTCTGTGGCCAAGGCCCTGGCCACTCGTCCTCGGCTCCCGTTGACGTTGACACACTTTCACAGATTTCATTGCAAGTGCATTTAATTATTTGCCAGCAAAAGAGGTGTTAAAAAATGAAGCAAGTGTCATTAACAGACAGTTCGTGTCGTCCTTGGCGCGATTATCAATAGTCCCGCAGACGATTGTCTTCTGTACAAATGAGTGTCCCCAGGCTCATCCTGTCTCTGTCTCTCCATTAATAATGCCTCTAATTAAGTAATGAGTAATAAGATAAACTCACCATTTTAAATGGCACTTTTTCACTTTTTCACAGCAAGTAATTTTTAATTTATTATTGCACTGGTCAAGTTCAATAATTGGTTTTACTGCTCATACTTAAAAATTATTATATTTTATATAATCTTTTCGAATGTGTTTGGGAGTTTTGTTTTTTTTTTTTAAGTTTTGTCCGCTAGTTTGTCTTAATCCGAAGCGAATTTTTACTCATATTCAGGAAGTCAGTTAAATAGTAATATTTTCTCTGGCTCCACAAAAAAGTGGATTGTCTTCCCTCCTGGCTATGTATTTAAGACATTTTCTAGTGAAACATAAATCGCTTTCAATTAGTTTTGTCAAATTGATTAATTTTAATAGCCAATCAAGGGAAATATTGAAAAAAAATGCGACTGCGTTGGCAATTTCCAGGGTTGCATTTGGGTTCAATAAATATGATTTTAATTTTTCACTTTGTCCTTCTAACGAAGCAGAGTCCAGAAAACCAGCAAACCAGGCGCTGCACACATGTCCTTCGGGACTTGTTATTGCTACGTTGCAAAAATGATAAGCGCCCTCGGTAGGGGGGGGGGGGGGTGTGGGGGCTGGGCATTAATGGCAACTGTGCGGATGCCCGTGGTGTGTTCATAATACAACTTGAAAGGGTTTGGTTGGGTTTGGTTTGGTTGGGTTTGGTTTGATTGTGGCTGCAGTTGCCAACGCTGCTGGTGCTGCGGTTGCATGCCTCACTTTGGACTGACCAGCAACCGACGTCGTCCCTCAGCGCAGCTGTTGGGTGAGCGAGGCTTATATGGATTTTTTTATAAAAGTTAATTGCTTAGTTTCAGTGTTTTGTTAACAGCACTGCGTTTCTGCTGCTGCTGTTGATGCTGCTGCTGCTGCTGCGCTTAATCGCCTGTACTTGCAACGGCCACAGAGAGAAGGGCAAACTTGGACCCATTGGACTAGTTTGCATGTTATGTAATTATTCCAGTGCCACAGTCAAAGCGGCTTTTGAAGCTATGCGTAAAAGCTTAAAGAGAAGTTAAAACCAAGCGCTTGGAGAGGATTACTCTTTGAAGCATACAATAAATTTAAATTTTACAATTTTTATTTAAGTCAGAGTTCAGTTAAAAAAGTGTTATTTGTAGCTAGAAATATAGTTGATCTGTTTGCAATTAGAGTATTATTTTTAATTGGGCAAGTTATAATAAAAGTTGTAATAAATTTATAGCTAATTTTTAATTAAATATATATTATTATTATTATTTAATATTAAATTTGAACAACTATAAAACTAAACATTTATTTATAATATTATTTAGTATGCATAGATAATTGTTATTAAATAAATGCCATTACAAATGTCCAAATTGGAAAGTAAACCTCTGTTGGAAAGCATATTAATTTGCATTTGATCGAATTCCCAAAGATCGAGTTTAATAAACATCAAGTTAAACCTAAATTTCATGCCACTCAAGTGGCGCCACATATGTGTGGCAATATTTAAGGTGCACGCGCACTTAAGGGCCGCACAGGATGCCCAGGGATGCAGGTTTGCTACAGTTTGTGCCACAAGCACGTTAATACAATTAAAAACAAACCAATTTACTTGCGACAACAGCAACGGCAACATTGCCCCCAAATTGATGTTGTAATTGTTGTTGTTGTTGTTGCGGGTGTTTGGTGTGCTGTTGTTGTTGTTGCTTGGTTGCGGCTGCTGTTTGTTGTTGCTGTCAGCTACAGAACTCTCTGATGCCATTAGCCGTAAGTGGCATTTTCCTTTTGATTTTGGCGGCATTTGGCTTTATTAGGCAAAACATCCAGCGCACTTGTCCAGGTAAAATGGCAGGACAGTCTGTCCTTCTGTCTGTCCGTCTGTCTGTTTGCCCTAAACTATGCCTTTGGGCTTGTTTGACGGTGTTCAATTGGATCAATATGCTGTCGCTGTCTGCTTTATCCGGCGCTACGTGAAGATGCTCGGATTCTCATGTAATATTCACTCTGAAACCAGCGAGTGACATCTTTTGAGGCCTCACACGATTCAGAGGTGTGCGTGCGTGTGTGTGTGTGTGTTATTGGTTTATTCGATGTCTGGCAACCTATGTCAATTAGATGTGCGTGTTGTAGTCATTTTTAGAGGGCATATCTGAGTCGTGACAAAGAATTAATCATTCAGTGCACTTTTGCTTATTTATTCATCTAATGGAATTATTTGGTGCCACCCTAACCCGGTTAGTTCGCTCCAAATAGTTCATGGATATTGCCCCTATGTCTATTTGTGTACGTGTGCACAGAGATTTGATTTGCTCCACAGAGCTCGTCACTCACAGGCCTCGTCTTGTTTTTGTCATCTTTCATATTTATTCTACGTGTGCTCCTTCAGCTGCCTCCTCCAGCTGCTTCCTCCAGCTGCCTCCTTCAGCTGCTTCCTAACGTGTTTGGGAACGTGTCTTTTGTTGTCTTTTGTCCACATCTTCGATGCGCTTTCAGCTCTATTTGTCTAATTGATTTCGATCGTGTTATTTTTGTACTCTTCACTTTTTTTGCACAAGCTTTGATTAAATTTGTTGGCCAAATATACAAGAAAAGAACAGTTCATTTGGCCAGTTAGTAGGTCAGCAAGCCAAGTAAAAATATATATATATATTTAAAGGCTAAGGAGTTAAACTTTTAACTAGAGTTGACAGGTGTATCTCGGAGCTGTGCACAGCTGTCTAACACCACAGACATCGAGGAGAGTCCCCGAAGGGCAGTGGGAAGTGGGCAACTTGGCAACCTGGTAAATAGTCACTGAATAACTGACAGGCATTCAGGCAATGCAACCAGCTGAACTAAACCGAACTGAGGCATGCAACCAACAAAGGTGGGCAGTGCTGCAACTGCTGCTGCAGCTCTTTCTTCATCAACTGCTTTTGGTAAATTAAATACATTTTATTTCAGGCAATTTACCCTTTAAGTGCTGTAAACTTTTGTGGCTTATCAATTTTGGTTCTAGCCAAGTTGACAATGAATGCTTTCTATAATATTGATGTGCTCGCTCTCGTTGCAATGAATAATAATTTTATGCATGGGGCCAACTGAAATTCCCTGAGCTGTAATCCTTGGTGTCTGGTTCTTGAAGCCGGCTTATTGAGCTGCAATCGAGACTCACTCGAAAGCACTGAAATTGAATAAAAATGCTAAAAAGGCAGGGCACAAAAATATCGCATCAAAGGTTAACGTCGCCGTCTGGTCTGGTCTGGTCTGTGGCAGGACGGGACAACGATGACGTCGACAACACCGCCAGGAGTTGTAGAAAACATGGCAAAAGTTTTCTGCAGTTTCCTTGGCCATGTCATTGGCCTGTCTGTAAATCTGCCATGTTTGCAGTTGCAGTTGCTGTTGTGGCTTGCAGTCAACGTACAAAATTGACTTGATAAAAAGTTAAGTTATTTTTTTCGACTTCATTTGCCGGACGTAGGATGCAGAAACCAGTCCGCAGGACGCAGGACGCAGGATGTCGGAGCTACGAGTTGTCAGTTGTCAGACGCTTTTGTGTCTCATCCACACGTTTTATGAATTATAATAAAATTGTCGGCGTATGTTTTCCGTATCAGCGTTCCCGAGACTCCAAGGAACCCCAAAGACCAATGCCAAGCACTTTAAGTCCTTCAATTTGTTTATGGAATTGAACATAAAAAATCTGATTTTATTCTATATTAAATTCACCAAAAATCGACAACGTTTTCGCTGTGTTATATTTTCTCTTTCATTTAACAGACACCATAAAAATACAAATAAAATTTCGGTGGACTGCATAAAATCATAAAAGCGTATAATAATATTTAAAATGGATTTTTACTGATTTACGGCAATTCACTTGATTTTTGTATTGCGGGTATTGTTTGCCATATTTGCGAATATTTTTTTTTTTCAAGCACCAAATGCGCGAATTAATGAAATTCACAATTCACTTTTCATTTTCAGTTACAAATTGATATTTATTTCTTTTAACGTGCGAAATGTGTGGTCAATGTGAAAAAGACAAAATGTCAAAAGTCAAATTCCACAAATGTCCACGGGGGAAGTGTGGAAAATTGCTTTCAGGCCATACACAAATAGCCGCAAACTTAATTGAGCATCTTAAAGATTGACCAGACTGAGCTGAAATTTAGTAAAACGATTACGACCAAATACGACTTTTACGAGCCAAATATGACTTTTGGCTTAAAATAAATTCAGGCTAAAATTTTGACTTTCTTATTGGTATTTTCGCCTGAGCAATTAGTCTTCCAAGTCATTAACACCTCAGTTCTCAAGGGCAAAGATTTCACAATTGAATTTAACTGCAGTTGTGTAAAACTTGAATTAAATCATATATTTTTAGAGCGCACAGCAAACCATCAATAATTTGTATACTCTAAAATGGTGGGAAGTAGGGTATATTGAGACTCTAGAATATTAAGAATTGGGCTTTCTTGATATTTAGGTCAGGATGTGATATGTGGCAAGTCACTTGTGAGGGATTACTAAGACTAAGACTGTAAGATAACTTCTGCAACTTCATATTTGATATCGATATTAATCGATAACACTGTTATCGATATTACTCGATCAACAAATTGATGGCATAAATTGTGAAAAAGTAAAGAGCTTAGAAAAGAGATATAATTTATTTTGGACTGCTACAAATTGAATTCAGTTAGTTTATTCCCCAATATCGTATTCCGCCTAAGTATTTAAAAACTAGTTCTTCCAATTCTTCACCGGGAGTATAATGACTTTATTTTGATAAACTATTTTTTGCCAGATTATCTTATTTGGAACTTAGTCTCCCGTCACAGTTACTTTCTTGACTGACATTTTGAGCTGCCTGCAAGTGCCGCTTGCTGTCAGCTTGGCTTCTTGTTTGTAGGCATTTTGCAACTGTCGTGTTGCAACTTCTTTGCTACACCTACGTAACACTTCATTTAGCCGCTTGCAACTTTACGGGGTTGCGTGTGTGTGTGTTTTGTGTGTGCCAACGAAATAGTTGTGTACTCTTTGCTACTTGAACTTTTTAGCTTGCTTTCTTTAGCTTGAGGGGGGAGAGGTAAAAATGCTTCCTCAACTTTTTTGCCTGCATTGTTTTTGACTGCAGTCGCTTGCTGTGTGTATTTGTGTGTATGTGTGTGTTGTATGCTACTGCAAACTGGCCTACAAGTTGCCTACCACACCCCGCTGCCAGTTTTGGCCTGTCTCCGCTGTCTCTGCAGCTCTTACTTTACTTTTGCATTAGTTGGTTGTGCTGCTTCTGTCTGCCGCTCTCTGCTCGTGAAGCCTGTAATTTATTTCTTGTTTTGATTGAAATATTGCTTTACAAGCAAAAAGACACGCACACACACACACACACTCACAGAGAGACGCTTGTCTGTGGCAAGAGTGTTGTTGTTGTTGTTGTTGCAAGGGGGTGTGATAGGGGCAACTTCTAGCAAATACGCAGCATAGGCTCTGCTCTCTCTGCTAACTGCTGCCTGCGTTGCGTTCTGTGTCGAGTGACGGCAAGCCCTGCGAGGCACAGCTGCACTGAGCGAAATACGCAGTGCGTTCGAGCATTAATTGGCATATGCATTTGCATTTATTTAAGTGTTTTGCCTGCAGCATTTCTCCAAGTGCAGGCCACAACTCGCAAAGTTATTCACTTCAAAGTGCAAGGCACTCGGTGCTTCTGTGCTTCTGTGTTTTTGTTTTTGTTGGATACCGTAAACAGTCATATTTCAATCAAAATTACATATTGAATGTTATACTGAAAAATTTCCAATTGGGAAACGGGCACAACATCAACATCAACTTCAAATTTTGGAGCTGTTGTTATTATTTTTTGCTTGCATTTTGTTTCTGTTTTTTGTTTTTGTTTTTGTTTTTGTTGAGTCAAGAACTTTTCGTTCGCTGTTGTTGTTGTTGCTGTGCTGTTTTCTGATTGCGAAACATTTAGAATTTTTGCAATTAAGTACAGGAAATAAGTGCTTACGGTTTAATTTTGGAGTATGCTTCAGGCCAGTCAGCCCCAAGTTCAAAATTGGCAAGCCAGAAACCAATTGCAATTGGCTCGTTGGATGCCTCGTCAGGCATTTTTCTATTGCATAATTGCACTCGCATTTAAAATAACAATTGCTATTCTTACAAGGCTATTTCCTTATAGCCATTACAATAATAATAATAATCCTGCTGCGTGGCTATCTCGCAACAAAGCAAAATTAATTCCAAGTGCTTGTCAATAGAGGACTACTCAAAATAAACGGTTTTTTTTTGTCAGATCGCGTCGACTCCAAAAGTCAAATTGAATCAACAACATTAGCAACAAAGAGTACGCCCAATCTCTGCCCACCTCCCCCCCACCAACATACAACATGCAGCACAGTGTTGAACCCTTGCCGTTGCTGTTGCTGCCTCAGCTTCATCATCATTATGATGCTCAATATCTCAAAGACGGCTGCTGCTTTTGCGTCTCTCGTCTGCCATTTTACGTTATAAATTGCATTATAATTCAAATTTTGCAATAAATCTCAATTTCAGCACAAAGACGTAAGGACGACAATGAAGCCAAGGCGCAGGCGGAGGCAGAGACTGAGGCTGAGGCAAAGGCATAAACTTTATAGCTATCGACGCACCTTGGAAAGAAGTGCCCGGCAAATCAATCGATTACGCGACTTAACTTTCCAATAGCTTTGTGGGACAAGGAGTGGCAGGCGGGCGGGGTGGCAAAAAGGGCAGACAGCCAGCTAACATTCAGCCGGACGGTTAGCAATGCCTTTATGCTTATGGTAATAATGGCCAGAATGGCCAGACGACAGACGGAGATTGAACTGTCGGTTGTTAGTTGTCTGGCAAAATAAGTTGTACGCCTCCTCAAAAGAATATATATTTTATCAAAGAGTCGAAGTTGCTGCCCCATTGTTGCATTCTTATAATTGTATCGCTAATAGCTGATAATATAAAATAAGCAAGCAGACAAGCAGTAGAAATTCAATGATTTCTCGTCCCATAATTTAAATATAAACTTTATTTTACTTTAATCTGAAAAAGTAATCCTACTGCCGGATTGGCATTGAAATATATTAAATATTAATAACACACAGCTGATTTTATCTGGGTGGACATCGAATGTGACAAGTTTGGTGTGTGCCCAAAAAGGGTCACCAGACAAAAGCAGAAATCCGCAAATTGGGGTTAAGAATTGAGTTAACATGCGAGTGTCGCATCAAGCTCTATTTTTTTCTTTCTAGGGAGGACATCTAGCTATTTCTCAATCAATTCCCCGTTCCGCATGCCAAGGTATATTTTCAAGTGCACGCACAAAGTCAAATATCAGATGATAATAGCTTCGTAATGCTATCATGCATAGCAAATGACATATCCTAAGTGTCTGAGATGTGTAGGTATGTATGATATTAAGTATACATACATATATATACATATATATATATTCATATGTAACACGCACTTGGCTGCTCTTGCAATTTTTCAATATTCCGGCAAAGGATTAACATAATTTAGCAATTTTCATAACCTCAAACTCAAGCAACGTTAACCCTTTGCAAGGTAATGGGCATTTGGCAATTTAATTTCTTGCACGCACAATCGACGAGCTAAGCTTCAGTGCCACAGTGCCCCCTCCGCCCACACACACACACACACACACACACACGCACACTTAGTGCGAGAATCGTCTTCGTACCCATAACAGCAATATTGCCAGCCATAAATCCTGCTTAAATTGTGCATGCAGAGGATTTTTGTTCCAGAACGCTGCCCCCCACACTACCCCGCTCAAACACAATTCAACCAATCCAAACCCCCCCTCTGTTACACCTCTTTGCATTTTCCACACACTCTTTGGCACTTTGCCTCGTTGCTCAACTCTCTTTCTCTCGCCATTTGCCCAGCTTCCATTGAAACTACCCAAATAACGCACGTCGCCTGTCTCCCTCTCTCCTTGGCTCGTGTGCATATGTTAATAACCGAGAGCTTTGGCATCATTGCGTGCTTATGCACGCATGCTAGCTTGCTCTCTCTCTCCCTCTCTTACACTCTCTCTCTATCTCTTTGTGCTGGTTTTTAGCTCTCCTTCGCTGTTTTCGAATGCGCTCCTTTTTATTTGATATTATTACGATAATTTATTTGGGCAATAAATTTTGCAAGAGAAATGCATTAAATTTTTTTTGTACCCTTGTGCCATAATTTCAATCTCTTTTTGTAGATGGTACTTACGATATTCTCTTTGTGTGTGTGTTGGCATTTGTTGCAAGCTGATATAGTTAAAGATTTGCGGTCAGTGGCAATTCACGTTTTATACTATCCAAATATAACTTTATTCAATCTAAAATACTCGCTGACTCATTTGTGCATTTGAGCAAAAACTCGAAAATGACTCTTTGCACATAAATTTCCAATGACTTTCCACGCAATTACAGTTCAATGGGAATTCTCCTTTGGCACATTAGTAAAAAAATAATAATAATTTCGATTATTATGGGTAATCAATTTCTGATCATATCCGTGCATACATATTTATTATTAATATCAATGTGTATAAATCTATTTATTTAAAAATCGAATCAATACTGCTACACAATCTTGAATGAAACTGAATCAATATTTATATTTTTTTTTTTTGCTTTCTCATATTTTTTGTGTTTGTTTTAGTATGTAAAGATATTATTTATAAGGATATGTGTACAAGATAAACACTGTTCAAACAGAATGCACACATGCAAAAGCTTTTGAAACTGGGTGAAAAAATAATGTATAAATGCAGCTGAAGAAAAACTATGACAAAAGCCATATAAATTAAAGTAAATAGCTTGTAAAACACATAAATCATATTGTTAATGGTTTGTGCATTCGACATAGACCCATTTTTTTTTTATTATATGTTTATACGTATTTCTTTTTAGACACTTTCATTGTACGCCACAAATTTATCACTTTTCACAATACTCGGAACACTTTTTGATGTCACTTTGTTTTTTGATTTATATTTTTATTTCATTTTTATATTTTGTGCATTGTTGACACGTTAATTTAAATGCTGCTACACAAAACTAAATGGTACTAACTTGATATAATAAATCATTAAATCGCACAAAAGGCAATTTAAATAAATTATTTATATATACTTGGAAATATGAACTTAAAATTTAATGCTTATCTGTTTTTCATTTATTGAATTTCATAGTATTATTATTATAATTATAAATATTAGGCTAAACAGAATAACAATCGCGATGTACATTTTCATGAATTTTATTTTATTTTGAAATTATTTGGATGCTTTTACCTCACAATTGGCCTCAGTTTTGGACGGTTTCAATCGGAACAAAACTCCCAAGCACACCAAAACACGTCTAAAACTAAGATCCATTGTGGGTATTTTTGTTGTTTTTTTTTTATTATTATTTGAAACAACACTTCTTGTATAAAATTGGGCACTTGTCGATAGCAAAGAGAGAAAGACATATTTAAATGATACAAAGAGCTCACTAAATGTGAAAATGAAATAAGATAAAATAAACTATTATTTGCATAATTCGACATGCTGCTTACCCAAAACTTATTTTAAAATTGATATAATTGAGTAATTGCAGCTTCACTCACCTGTAAGTAGATAGAGAATAATTATATTAAGTTACTAAAATTAAATTGGTTACTTGTTAAATTTGTTAAATTGTATAATTCATAACCCAAATAAATTTCAACTGTTCTTTTTGAATGGGAATCCATGAAAACATTAATCCATATTTCAAAGGCATTCAGCTCAAACAGAAGTGCGCTCTGGACAAAAGTGTCAAAATGTCTAAAGAGGTGTAAATAATATGCATTCGTTTTATACGGATTTAAATGTTTGTGGGGTGCATTGCATTAATTTGATGAAAATGTATGTCATTATTAAAGCACGCCTAATGCATTCTGATCAAATTCACACTCAGCAAGCTTCACTGCACTCAGCGAAAGCCACAAAACACTTGAAGCCTGGCAGACTAAACGGACTAAATTAATACACAAATTGAATTATACAAAGAGCCCGAATGCCATTCAACTGAAATGTGCACGGAAAACCCAGAATAAAACCGCAGTTGAGGGCACTTCTCAGATAAGTTGACCGTATTTAATACGGCGGACGGGTAGGTCGACATGTGTGTGTGTGTGTGTGCGTGTGTGTGTGTGTGTGGGTACCTGTATGTGGAAGTGTGTTATACGCACCGATTTTAGGATTGAGATGTGGCAAAACTCACTTGGCTGGTCATATTTCATATGGCTTAAAATAACACTACACAACAAAATTATGAATTTACTTCTAATGAATACATAAATAAAATATTGACCTATCAATCGTACATTCAGAAAGATTTTGGAAAGGTTTTAAAAATAAAAATATATATTTAAGTTACTTTAAATTTATATTTTAATCAATATTATATTTTATGAAGTTACACTCAACAATTATTATTAATAATATAAAAACAAATGCTGGCTTGAAATTCAAAATTCGAATTGTAATATGAGAATCTAAAATATTATAAATTAAGTAATTTAAAAAACAACTAAAACATGTTTGATTTATTGTTCATTCAGTGGAATAAAATATGCTCGATTGATTGGAAATGCTTGTTGGACAGTGTAATCACACTTGAGGGTTGGAGGCACGCACAACTTCTAATTAAACAAACATTTTGTAATTTTCGTTTAACGGCAAAACGACGACACGTGGGTTGCCTCTTAGGGTCGGAGGCGTGGCACAAACCACTTAAGTGCCAAAGCAATTTAAAGCGAGGCCAAAACGCAAAAGCGAATTTGCTGCAGGTTCAACACTAGCAGTGGTGGAGAGAAGTGAGGGGGAAGCTGCTGTGCCCTGTGAAAGAGTAAACGAGCCAAAGAAGGCCAAAACCACCCAAGTTGGCTGTGTGTAAATGTTTGCCTTCTTCTGCGAGTGTGTGTGTGTGTGTATTGATAAGTTTACACATGTATTTGTGTAAATATGTGCCCAACATATTTTGCAAAAATAAACATAGCCCCAAGCTGTATAAGCAGCCTCCCCCCTTGATTTTCTGCCCTGCTTCTACATCTATTTTTTTATTTTTTTTTTTGGGTCAAATATTTCGATGCTGCATTTGGCTGTAATTCAGTGCCAGGAGATCCCATTTATGTATTTGAAATTTATTTGTTTATTTATTAACTGCAATTTGTTTATTTCGCCATTATAGCTGCAGGCTTTGGGTTTGTTTTTCCTTCTTACCTACAAAGTGCTGAGACTACTTCAAAGATGAACTAGGGCTTCATTTTGCTTATTATCGAGATGAATACAAATCTCCCGCAAATCTCTCTCTCTCTCTCTTGCCTTAAGTTGAACGTTTTATAATGGCCAAGGTTCTTATTGGGAAATTAGCACTTTATATCTTTGCGGCAAATTATCTGAGTATCCACAAAAATTATTTATAAAGCCATCCAAGTGCTACAGTGCAAAAGTTTTGGCTCCCTTCTTCTGGATTCCTATATCTTGAAAACTTAACTCATAATTTGCTGTTATTTAAAACCATTCATTTCCGCTCATTTTACTACTTGTTCAACTGTACCACCCCGCCTCCTGCAGGCACACAGGACCCACCAGCCAGAACCACCCCATTCTGCTCTAATGGTGTCTATTTTTTGACGCGCTTACTCTCTTGCCACTATCGAACAGAGTCCTGGGTCCTGTGAAATCCATTAAAAGTTTTACACGAAAATAGTTGCACACTAAAAAGCTATAACTGTTAAATTATAGTATCCACCAAAGTTTACCAAGTCAAGCAGAGCAGAGCAGAGAGTAGAGAGAGATGCAGTGACAGGAAATGGTGAAGGGCGGAGAGCCAGCAATGGTAAATAGCAACTGCAATAAACTATAAAATGGAAGTGAGTCCAAGAGTTGTGCGCAGCCTTATTAATAATTTTTAATTTCCTTGATGACTTCCAAGTTATTAACAGCGCCACGATGAAGAAATAGAAGCACAGTTACTTTGTACAGCTTCCATACCACCACCTCAACCACCACCAACCCCCTTCATCAACCCTTTCATGCTGCAGTGGACAATTTGAAAAGTTTTTTGACAACTTCAAGCAAAGTTTTATGCACATTTTGCTGTTTTTTTTTCCGCAGGACTTTTAACTATTGCATTGGTGCAACAAATGATGGTAATTTTTGTAATTGCCAAATTATTGGTTAAACACAAAAATTAAAAACATATTTGGGGTATATTGGGAGATTTTTTACATTTATTTTTACGTTTCTCAGAGGACAAATCAGATTATTTTATACAACCAATATACGAAATTTTTAATATTAACTTTTCTTGGTGATTTAATTTGTTGCTTTTATTAAATGACAAATTTCTGCTCGCAATATTTTTTTAATTGTTTCTCAGTACTTGCCCTGATTATTTGATTGTTTAATTTTATTGCTTGTCCTGTTTTGTCCTGGGGGCAACTGCTTTGTTTAAATGACATCTGTCAACAATTACGCTGAAATTGCCGCACTTTAATTGAGCGTATTTTGATTGATTGGCTTGAGACTCAGTTAACTACAATATGAATTACATATATAAATTGTGCTATGGCAATTAAAAATCCACGTGTAATAGTTGAACTCGCTTGAACTGTGCTGAAAATGGAGGACGGTATATTTACTTTAATTTCAGAGCTCGGCCTCAATCATGGAATTATTAATGACTACACGTGTCCGGTGTCAGAAGACGACAAATTACCAGGGCAAACATCAAGCAGGGCAGAAGAGAAAAAAAAACTTGGAAGCCAACTGCAATAACTCTGAAAATAATTTAGATTTCCTTTAGAAATTGCAGAAGGGAGAGCAAACAGAAAACAGCAAAGAGCACACAAAAAACACAAAAATACACACACACACACACACTGAGAAAAAAAGATGTCGCTGTGTCTGTGGCAAGTTGGCTGCGTTGCTTGCCAGTTGCACAATGCCAAAAATGTCATTTGTCAAATGCAAACAGCTAAGAATAAACATCAACGGAAGTAATGCAGCCACAAAATACATAAAACAAGCGACAGCAGCAACAACAACAACAACTACAACAACGGTAAGAATCAGAGAAAACATTGAAAAGTGTTGGGGCAAAACCAACAGACAGAGCAGCTAATTATCAGCAACAAGAACTCTGCAACTTCTCAGCAAAACATGGCAACAACAACAACAACAACAAGAAGAGGTTTAAAGATGGGGTTGGGATGGGATGGGCTGGGATCGGGGCAAAAACTAAGAGTATTAATGAATAGCAAACGACTTTGACTTTGCCAGTGAGTGGGCAACCAAACAGACCAGCTAAGAACCCCCAACTCAACAACTAACACTTCTCTCTGAGAGCGGGGTGGGGGGGAGGAAGGTGGCAGTTTTTACTGAACGCTAAGTAATTTGGCCAAAACTACATAATGAGAGAATGGTGACGATGATAATAATGATAATGATAATGATGATGCTGCTGCACTGATGATAATGATGATAATGCATTGAGCATTGCAGCCAGCGACATTGGCTATTAATCATCTTTAAACAAAAGACAGGCAGCATCAGCAGCATCAGCACCAGCAGCAGCAGTAACTACAACACTAACAACAACAACAACAACAACAATAACTACAACATCAGCAACAACAACTAAAACATAAACATCAGGTTAACCCTTTCCGGCATCAGTGTCGCCCTCGTTGAATTTTCGCTTGCTTAAAGATTTGACCCACGCACAGTGGAACCATGTTCCACAAATGAAGCGAAATTCGATGAGATATCGTCAAAAACTCATACTTAAAAGTGCAGCTCATATTTTGTAAAGATTCTTCCTTCAACCAAAAACCCACTTGAGTCGGTGATCTTAAATATATTTGTGATAAAGGAAAACCCCATAAAAACTTCCAGAAAATAATCTTTAAACAATTGCTTGAGTGCCTATAAAATGATGTCACGTAATTCTCGATGTCCCTCTGACTCAGAAAATATATAGATGTGAAAGTTAAAGTAATATGCCCTCCTCTGGAGAGATATTTGGAGAGATCTGTTGTTGAACTAGACAATTTTAGAGCTTAACTTAGATAAGTTTATTCAATAAGATAAATAAATTATAAAATAAATAAATTTACGTATTTTTTTAAAATACATTTGTTGTTTTTTTTTTACAACATTAAACTAAGTAAGCCATTAAAAAAAATATTTATTTTTTATACTATTAAATTTTACCCATTATAAATTCATTAGGTACAAATCGAGGCTGTTCCACTGTGCGTTGAGTCTGCTGCACATCGAGTGCAGTCAACAATGACAGACGAGCAAATGCTCTGATATACGATGGGCTGCTGGGGGGCTTGTTGATATATGTCGCTTGGCTTGCCTGTTTGTTTGTTTGTTGTGGAAGGGAGGGAGAGGGAACACGAGTGGAGCATCAGGGATCGGGCTGTGTTGCTTGTCGTCGTCGTCATCGTTTGTCGCATTGTCAAGAAGATGCATGTTGCTTGTCTTGCCAACAGTGCAGGCAAGTGCCTCTTCTCCCCCCCCTCCCGCAACCACTTCCACTGCGTTACTTGCGTCTTGGCGGCCATCGCTTTGGTAAGCCCCTAAGCCAGCAAGCAGTCGAAGGGGGGGCAACATTAAATCAGCAATTGAAACAACATCACTCACGACACATTTTGCCCGGGCTACGACAATGAGATCGAGTCTGAGAATGAGAATGAGAATGAGAACGAGTCTGGCATCCATTTTGTGTGCGTTCTCCAGTCGTGCTTAATTTGCGTTCAATACAAAAACACCCCGCCCACCCACACACACACCCATACACACACACACGCATACTTATGTGCACCCCAAAGTGCATTTAGTTGCCGGCATTTATTGTTTGCGGTCAAATGTTCTAAACAGGACGACAGGTCCATCTGACTTTTGGCCATTGTCTTTGCTGCTGCCCATTGTCGTTGGCCAGCCACTCCACATATGTGTGTGTGCGTGTGTGTGCCAACATATTGCAACGACATAAATGCATAATTAATATGGCTTTCCATGCGTCAACCCAATCGAATAGGGTTGTCCCATTGTCCACTGCTCGACTTTAACTTAATTCTCACATTGAACTATTTGGCCAGGTCCCCTCGATTGTTGTTAGCCAGTTTCTTGCTAATTAGCCCACTCGTTGCATGCGTTATTCATAAGCGACGACGTTAAATGGAAAACGAGGACCATTTAAAAATTTCCAATTTAATTCGTATAATTGTGAGGTAAATATACCAAAATGCATTTTATTACGAAATTATTAGAATTATATTAAAGTGGCTATTTAAGTTTAAAATACCACTTGGAGAAATATCGATCTAAAAATAAAAATTTACTTAAAAAGTACACAAATGTTTTGGTTGTGAAAACATAAAATATGTCTTGGAATTATTTAAAAATTATTTTACTAACAAAAAAAGGCTATTCTATTAAATATTATATATATATATATTATATTATTATTATTATTAAATATTTAGTATTATTTTTCTAAATATTGTCAGAAGACTTTTGGCTTTTGGCGCCATATGATGATTTACCAAAGCTTAAGGCTATATACATTTTTTTTAGTGTATTCGGCTGTGTTCGAGTTCAATAAAAATACTTTTAAAATTTCTTATTTAAATCGTTGCGATGCTAAATTCATAGAAATCACAGACGATGACGCCCCGAGAGCAGCCCCAGCCCTGTGTCTCTGTTAACTAGCTCAAAATGAAATGCTTTATGTGCACAAACAGAGCTCATTAGTATCCATAATTTATGTCAAAGTTCTTTATGTGAAGTAGCAGCAGGCCGCAGGCATCCTGCCGGCAGCAACTGGAAGAGTGACTCCAACAGCCGCCCCACAAATAACATAAACTCCAAACCAGACCCCAATTGCGATTCCCATTCCCATTCCCAATGCCATTGCCATTACCAGTTTCAGTCACCGATGCATCGCCGTCGACTTAAATCATAAAATCATGAACACACTATATATATATATATATATGTATATGTATATATTTCGATGTTGGCAGAGTACGTTGCAAATAAATTTCACTTATAAGTTGAAATCGCGTTGTAATCGTTTCATTTAATGGGAAGCACGTGTGAAAACTGCAATTTCTCAGAGGCATCGCTTACGTTCTGGGATGAGAGGGCGACGGATGATGGTGGGTTGATGCAACCACAAAAATTATATGCTGAGAGGAGCATGGTGGAAGGATCGCAACAGCAGCTCATTAGTGTTGGGACAGCCCCAAGTTAAATGTCCCATGGAACGATGGGTTTGCGCAAATTCAAAGTGTCAGTTGTTCAGTTTCCCAGCCGATGGCTCTTTGGCCACGATATATTTATAGATTTGCTGCTATATGATTTCTGTCTCACACTTGTACAGAGATTTGCTGAGGCAACAGATTTGCCAATGATTTAGTTGCATTCAGGCGTCAAGTAAATCTTAAAACTTCCGAGGGGAGCCAAAGAGCAAAAGTTGTTTTTTTTTTGCTCTGTCTGCGAGTACAAATATAATTTATGCGTCTCTTTAAAATGTCACTTGTCGAAACGGGGACTGCTTTTCAATTAAGGCAGCCAAATGCAAATTTATGCAAATCCTTGGCCAAAAACTAAGCAACATCCAAGCAGTCAGCGACCATCCACAGCCCCCACTCTTGCAGCCCATTGGCCGGCTCGAAAATACGTCAGTACAGTTTTGGCCAGAGGCAATGCCATTCTGTGACATTGTTCTGCATAATTTGCACCTAGAGCTGCAGATCGGAGCTGCCAAACTACCGTTGGAGCTACTTTGCCACCGTTAAATTAATAAAACGTAAAATTTCCCATTTTAATATTTATGAGTTTTTCGCGCAAGACGACGTTCCAAGCGAAATTTTGCATACTTTAACGCCCAGCTGGCCCCAAGACTGAGAATCATGAGAATAAACGCGACAAACAATATTTTGTTGCCACTGCGTGGCAGTTGCGGCAAGGGGCTATCTCCCCAGCTTTCACACCATTAGCTACATTTCTCAGAAGCTGCACAACAACAACAACAATAACAATGACACTTTTTGAAGAAGGTAATTTCAGTTTGGCTTCGCTGTTAATTTAAAACGCTTTGCAGCCAATTTAAATTGTTTGTGCGAATACAAAACATCTAACAACAATTTGAAAAGTTGACATTTTTAAATAGAAAATTTAATTAATACTATTTATTATAATATACTCATCAAATTGATTTATTTAGCGCAATTCTAATGTCATTATAATTATATATCAATTTAATTATAATTGGATAATGTGGATAAATGTCTAATTAACGCTGGTTGACTAATTAAACTAAGCCAATTATTATCTAATAATAATTATATTTTTTAAATTAAATTTAACATATTTATTTTTCCATTTTTCCAACAAACTTCTAGGCAAAGTTGATGCAACATTAAATTAATAGTTGTAGACTTAATTGAGGAAATCAGTCAGACCTATAAAAAAATATTGTGTTGAGTCTCGAAACTAAATCCAATTAATCAATAACTTTCTGAACAACTATAACACTAACACACAAAAAGCAAAACTCATTCGGCCAGTTAAAATTGTCAATTGAAACAGACAAAGTGACAAAGTGACAAAGTGACAAAGCGACAATCCCAAACTGCTAACTGCCTTCAATCAGCCAATGAAACTGACTTGCCAACAAATTTGATTGCCAACTCTTCGAAATGTTTCTTTTTTTTCGTGTGTGACTCCAGTTTGCAGGTGCTGCAAGTGGCGCGTTGCACACATCGAAAGTGAAGTTGCGTGAATAAAAAGTCATTTTGTGTCTGGTGGCAATCGCATCGTTCATTTCCCTTAAATGTTGCATGGCTTGGCGAGAAATGTAAGAAATGCACGCAACAACACACATGAAACGCTGTGTGTGTGTGAGTGTGTGTGTTGTTGTTGTTGTTGTCCTGGGCTTGAAGTCAGCCCCCGAGCTGGTCAGTCAAGCCGGACAAGTTCAGTGTGCTTCTGGCTCTTGCCTCATGCTGGCTTTTTGGACTCCTCCATCCGCCGGTGTTATGTTTAATTGAATGGGATTTCATTACGTCGCGACGTTCTGACCGTTAAGACCTTCACCTCCTTGCCACACGCCCCCCACCCAAAAGTCGCAGCACGCCCACATCATTGAACGGGTTGCCGCTGTTTGGGGCAGCGTTGTTGAATCTGCCCCTGCGGAAATTGAGGCATTATTGTGATTCACTGATTTTACTCTTTTGCAACCGTACTTTCAATGGGTTTTTGTGTGTTGGCGATTCGATCAGGTTATTAAGTGCACACACACACACACACACATATACACACACACACACACAATGGCATTCCATGTCCATTGAATTGCTTTGTCAGTTCGCTGTGAGGTGCGAAACTAATTTGCGCTGAAATTAGTTTTCTTTCACTGCCGAAAATTGACGCTGCAAGCAACCACCACCTAATTCCTGCATGTTGCATGTGTTGTGGAAAGCTCAATAACAGGCCTGTTGCCTGTTGCCTGTTGCCTGTTCCCTGCATGCAACCCGGTCAATTCACCAGCCTCGCACAATTTTTTCCCTTTCTTTTTTTTTTGTATGCCTCGTCCGGCAACATTTTAATGAGCCGCACATGTCCAGGCAAACGTCGAACGTTGACTGGGTTTGTTGGCCTCGTTAAGCATTTCGATCGCTGCTGAATCTGGCCAACGGAGCATTAACGAGGCGTGTGGCATCCTGACGTCAATGATTAGAGTGGCATGCGTTTGGGGATTTGACGACTGGCTACCAAATTGTGAGGGTAGACAATCTGCACGGGATATCCGTATTTTAACCATGAATTGCCCGTGTGCTAGCACAAAAGCAAAAATTAAACTTTTGTAAAAAAAAAGAAAAAAGGGAAAATATAAATCTTTTGCGAGATATTAAAAATTTTAATAAAATATAGTAATAATAATAAAAATATTAAACTTTTGTAAAAAAAAGAAAAAATGGCAAATATAAATCTTTTTTTATATATAATATAAGAATAATAAAAAGTATTGCTTTTAATTTGAAATCTAGGTAGTATAAAAGTGATATGGTAAATATTATTCTTATGCGAGATATTAAAATAATTAATAAAATATAATTATAATAAAAAATATTGCTTTTAATTTGAAAATTAAGAATAAGAAGGATATTTTAAATATTTTGTGCATTAGATAATAATAACAATGCCAGCATAACAATATTTATACATTACTTAATATTTATTATAATATATATATTTAATTTAATTATATACACATAAAATAATGATCAAAAATATATTAGAAGTATTTACAAATAATTGGCTTATAATATTATTATTTATTTGATTAATAAGGACAAAATTGTCATCGATTTTGTCTCGGCAAGCTTTCAGCTACCTTCTTCAGCTGGAGGAATACATATGAAACCTGTCATTAATGAAGACATTCCTGATGCTGGCAGCCACTATGAATGCTGTAATCCACACGCACCGAAGTAAAACCCAACAATGCACAACACCGAACCCCATGTCGCACCCCTCCAGGGTTCAGTCCCCCATCTTCGGGTAGAGACAAAAGGAAACGGAAGCAACTGAGCACACTTAAGTGAAGCGCGTAATCCGAGCCACATAACAAATGCCCCAGAATATGGAGCAGGAACAGAGCAAGGAAGGCCAACTAGAAGGAAAAGCAAGCAAGGAACTGGGATCAACGGCAGCTTTGCACGTTTTGCCAAAACCAAAAAAAAAACAAGAAAACAGAATAGAATAGAAAGAATAACAGGCAGAGAGTAAAACGGGTTCAGGACATAGGACATCCACTGACCGAAGACCAACTGAATGGTTCTCATCTCATGAGATGCTCGCTTATATCACACACATACAGCAGGACAGCTCTGGAAGGACGGTAGGCGGGGGGTGGGTTGCAAGCAACGCATGTGACAATGTTAAACTGGAAATCATTGCACGGTCACGTGTCAATCTTTAATGTCCCCTCACTCGCCCCCTCACTTGCCAAGAGTAGCCACCCACATTAGAAGTCTGCGTCTTGGGGATGTTTGCCAAGTGAAGCTGTCAAAACGCATTTGACTTTTGCATTGTTCGAATGAAAGAAACTGCTACAATTTCCATCTTTTATTTCCTACTCTTAAAACTTTGTTTCCTGCATATAATGATGGCAGTTGAATAAACTAATATAATGCTTAGCTCGGACTTAGTGTTTGGGAATAGTGGCAAGTGGAGAGTGGCAAGTGGAGAGTGGCGAGTGGAGACTGGAGGCGGCCTCAATGTTGTTTGGTATTAAATTACGGACTAAGTGTTTGGCATTCTACTCAATGGGCCATCAGGTGGTTGGCTACCTTTTGGCTTACTCTGAGTTGCCACATTAACAGCTCCTTCTTGGTTGGTTTCACCCAGGAAATGGCTGCAGTTCCCAAATGGCATTATGCTGATGCTCGAATAAACTCACTTGCAGAATTGACAAAGTTTTAGAGTACTTACGGGAGGGGGAGGTGCGGGAGAAACAGCTGGCTGTTAACTATTCAAATCTATTACTGCTCTCGAAACTCTTCGAGAAGGTCAGTTGTCCCAATCTGGCCAAACAATATGTGCTGCAGCCCGAAATGAGGTAATAAACGTTTGTGTCCCAAACTAATAAAGCCTTAAAATGTATCAAAGCTCACTTTTAAGAGCCAAAACTCTGCAGAGACAACAAAAAGGGCAACACTTAATTTCAATTGCTGCAATTAAGAGCAGCCCACATGAGTGAGAGCGGGAAAGGTAGAGTGAGAGCGAGAGAGAGAGAGACAATCCCCCATTAATATGTGTTTAAAAAGTTGGTCACTCCAGCAAACCCAAAAGGAGTAAAGCCCAAAAGTTCCCAACTCACATGTCTAATTAACCAGCCAAGGGGAAGAGAGAGAGAGAGCGAGAGAGAGAGAGAGAGCGAGAGAGCGAGAGAGAGGGTTACAAGAAGTTTCGCCACCTTTCGTCTTTGTCACAATTTTCACATGTGATGTTCGCTAACGCAACTTGCTGGCTGACCTTTTTTTACTGAGCCACCGGCCACAAGCCGTGGCTAAACTTGCCACTGCCACTGCCACAGCCACTGTCAGGGCCAAAAGACCAGACGCCGCACCTAGTTAGAGAGGCGAATAGACGCTTCAGTGCTGCCAAACTGTCTGCTCGACTGAGTGCCCGGCATGCCCAGCC
This sequence comes from Drosophila multiciliata, assembly GCA_037043605.1. NCBI lineage: Eukaryota > Metazoa > Arthropoda > Insecta > Diptera > Drosophilidae > Drosophila > Drosophila multiciliata. Next base: position 7,845,079 of record JBAMBF010000301.1, read on the forward strand.
GGCTGGGTGAATCAGTCAACCCTTAAATTGGTACGCAATGTCAGCGATGAATTATCTGCAACCTGCTAAACAAGCAAGCCAAGCGGGTTGCCCAACAGGAGAGCAGCCAGGCAACCCGGCAAACCCAGCTAACCGAGCACCCAAGCATCCACAGTAGTTAGCACAAAGTGGCGAGGGGGAGGGGCGCGGTTGGAGATGCTGTGGTTTGGGTGTTTCAGGCTACTCTCCGAGCTTTTGTCAAATGTCGGCCGATGTCAAAGCAGCGCGCGTCGTGACCATAAATCACAGGCGGTCCAGCGAATGTCCAATGCAAAAACCGGGCAAGGGGTTAAGGGTCAGGCCATGCAGATTGTAGCAATAATTTTGGACCACTTTAAAGTTGGCTTACAAAATCTATTTAAGGTTCAACGAACTCCAAGCAATGTCTTCAAATAGGCTGAATTTTTTTTTAAGTATTTAAAATTATATTTGAAAAAAGAATTTAAAAACAGGCATATTTATTTTGGAATGGTTAAAAAGTTTTGCTCTGATTTTTATAGATAAATTGTTGTGCTTTAAAAATATTCATTAATATATAGAGAAAGTTGTTTGAGTAGACCTAAACTCTGGTGTTGAAAAGCCCATCTTCTGGGGAGATTCAATTGTTTCCACCTACGTATGCGCCCCATGGACAATTGTTGTTGCTTTTAGGGGAGGCTCGGACTCAACTCAAGTGTAAAATTAAAACTCGAGCAATGAAAAATCATCAACGTCAGCCCCATGCACGCTCCTAGGGACGGAGACACACTCACCGAGGCCCACAGGGTGTTTTGTAAAAAGAAGAAAAAAATAGAAAAAAAACATAACAAAAAAAAAACGTAACAGTAGCAACAATTTTTGTTAGGGGGTTGCTGACAATGCGTCTGGGCATCAACTGCAAAAAATATGAGCTACAGAAACGCCCAGCGATCAAAGGCATCCAAGCTGCGGGTGTGGAGCACTCGAAGTGGGTTTGGGGAAATGGGAAATGGATTGGGGAAACTTCTCTGATGAATGAAGGCAGACGGCAGATGGCTGACGATGGGCTCTGTGGAGACGATGACAATGTCAATGGCGACATTGAAACCGGAAAATTGCTGCGGGTCTTTGGCAATTTATAAGCGACCCCATCTGAATTCTCGTCGCCCGCAAAGCATTTATTGATAAATTTTCAAGAAAAATAAAAAAGAAAAACTGCACAAAAATCCATACCTAATTGAGACGATTAGTGGGAAAAGCACACACACACACACACAAACACACGCATACACAAAATATCTGCAGTGTCACCCAAATAGAAGCAAGTGCGAAACTTCAACCTTTGACATGAATGAACCGTGTAATTTATAAACTTTGAGTAAATTGTGTTCTATTCCAAGTGTTGGCCATTTGACTCGATGCCCCACTCCCTCCTCCTGCCACACCCACAGCTGTCTGTCATTGACATATTGCGCGTCATCACAAAAATATTAACTGTTCATTGACAAGCGCCTCAGTCCAGCTATATAGTCACTGACATCGCCTGTCAACAGTTTCCTCCTCTGGAGCAAGTATCCCTCCAGATGGCAACAGCTTCAACTTGGCAATAGTTGAAAAATTGTGCTTATTCAACGGCAGTTGAATCTGGACAGGGACAACTTGACTGCTCATAGAAATTGTCAGGACAATTTAACACATCGCTTAAAATTCTGATTTTGTTAGAAAAATGCCACTTGGAGAATTCTGATATTTTTTGGATACTTCACAACTTAAATCGATTGACAATTTCTATAAAAATCAAAGAGTTGCAGCAAATATAAATCTTAATTGGTATTCAAACTGATTTAAAAAAATAAATAAAATAACTAAGAAGCTTGAATTAATTCCATTCTTGAGTAATTAAATTATTACTTTATATCCAAAATAATAAAAATTATTGTTTCATGTATTTTCAGCTAAAAACTGAATCATCAGTCGAGCTCCAAACGGAATACCAAATAAAATATGTCACAATGTTTTATATTTATATTATATTATATTATATTTTATATTATATTTGTAGCAGTCAACAAACATTTCGAAGAATTTAATTAAAACTGAAATTTAGTGTACTGCATTAAATTAAAATTTAACTGATCGTTGAGAAAATCAGCAACGACATATTTTTAGTTTACTTAGACTGTCAAGCACATGCAAATACTAAATGCTAATTTGCATTGCCACACCCCACACACACACACACACACACTGACAACATTTCGAAAGGCAACTTAATTAATTCACCCACTTTGTGGGAAAACCTCAGCCAAAAAATGTCAATAGCACAAAGCTCGCAACTTTCAAAAAAAAAACGAAATACTCTAAAAAAAAGTAAGAAAGAAATAAGAAAATAAGAAAATGAAAGCATTGCAAAGAAACGCAGAAGTTTTTGCCACTGCCACTGCCACTGCCGCTGCCGTTTCTGTTGATGTTGCTGTTGCCATCGTTTTCGACATCGCCGTAGTCGAGGATATTACAAAATCCATTAAAATTCTATTTCCTGCCATCAAACTGCCCAAAGTTAAATAAAGCGCGGCAAGCACTCGCCGACCGTATAAATCGAGAGAGCAAACCGAAAAATACATAATAATAATAAACGACGACGGCAACTGAAATTAAAGGCAAAAACATACAGAAACTGCCACTGACAAATTCTGCGGTGGCAGTGGGGCACAGTGGGGCACAGTGGGGTGGAGTGGGGGCTTTGGTGGTTAAGCAAGTATCGGGACAACTTCAGAGTTGGAGCTGCTCGAGAGGTGCAGTCGAACCGAACGTTGACTGCATTTTTAAGGCAACTTAAATGCAACGAGCAATGGAAAGAAGATGAGAAAAAAAACAAATCGGCGATTATAACCGACTGCGGAATACCCTGTTACTCAGTTGTTACGGGTCTGCTGTGGGTGTGCCACGTGCCTCGCCTTTTATCTTCAATCTGTGATTTTACCTATAGACTAAAACTACATTTAAATATTATCTTTATGTTAAAATTAAACTCTCAAAAAAGTCAAGCTGTTGGCCATAACTTTGTTAAGAATCAGGCCTATTTGATCAGGGTTTGACTTCTACATAAATACTGCATTCATAATTAAAATCCAGTCATAATTTTAGGAAGGGTTCAAATCTTGGCACAGCTACAACTTTCACAATTGTGACGAGACCAACCAGTGCAAAAATATATAAGCCAATCTTTGAAGGAACTCAAATCTATATTTCTATCTAACTTTGACTTCCATTTATTGGAATATATATAATTATCGATATTTCCTTTTTTATTTTCCGATGAAAAGAGTCATTTTCATAGCCAATATGCTCCTCCACCTGCAGTATCGGAATAGAGCAAAAAAAAAAAACCTAATAAGCTGACGCGGTGAACTGCAGTTGGCAGGCTCAAAGCAGATCCCTCTTCCCGACCAGCGAATAAACCAACAAGCCAGTCTGCCCCATCAGCCCAGTGGCATTAAAAAGGTATAAGCGTAGTTAATAAAGTTGCAAGTGGTCGTCAGCATCCTTAACTCGAGCGTCTGGCTGAGGTTTGACATTTGGGTTGCTCCCTCTTGGTAGGTCTCCTATTTTATTATAAAATGCAGCATCGTCGTCATCGTCGTCGTCGTCATTGCTTATTAATCCCCATGTAAATCCTGGCTGTGTGTATCGCCCATCTCGACTCGGCTGCTGCTGCTCGTTGTTATTGTGCCTGTCCAAGCATCAATAAATGTTCTATAATACCAAACTGCGAGCCAACAACAACAACAACAACAACAACGCGAACATCAGCAAACAGCTACAGTAATCCCCCCAACAACAAGAACATTTGCAATATTAACATTTCCGACCAGTTTACAGAACAACAGCAAGTTGCGCAAATAAAAAACATAGTTTAGATATAATGAATACAGCTTAACTTGGCTAAAATGAGTTGGCGTTCTTCAAACTCGCCCGCTAAGCATCAAATTTCTGTTGATGTTAGCGGTTTTTCTTCGCTTTATTATTTTTTTTTTTTTTGAATTCATCATGTTTGGCCTTATGCACAGTTTGTGCCACCATTTTATTAAGTATTTTTTGCCATGGATTTATTTTGTAATTTTCGTGGATTTAGTGCATAATTAAATGCGTCATAAGCAGAGTTATCTGTGAGAAGGCTATCTGCAGAATTGAAAAAGCAACTGCAGATTTCAAGAAAATACACTAAATAGAAACAAATTAATTTGCCACAAAAATAGGTTAAAAATGTTATATAAAATATATTTTTATAATAAATTCCTCTCCAGACAAAATCATTAAAATGAATAATAATTAAACCAAAACTATCTCTTGAATTAATCAAATTATTTCAGTGTATTTATTTAATTTTGAGTGACCAGAAAAAGATAAAATATATGCTTACCTTGAATACAAAGGATATTATTCTGATCCATTGGTGTTATTACTTATATACTGATGATCTACTAGCGCAATAAAACTGAGCAAGATTCACGGACTCTGGCTGGCCAGCTGGAGTTGGCCATAAATTTGTAGATGTCACTACAAAAGTTCATTATTTTAACTGTGGAGCTGCGTGCTTGGCACTTGGCCGGTATCAGACCATGGCCAACAGCCACATGGCCAAGCAGCCAGCAGCTAGCAGCTAACAGCTTGGAGCCGGTCAACTTTTGCTGCAGAAAATAAACAGCAGCCGTTACCCGTTTGCCAACCAATGAAAAACAATTAAAGGAACTCCTCTTTCTTTCACACACACACTCAAATGTGTGCATGTGTGTGTGTGTGTGTGTGTTTGTACACATTTTGCCAGAGAACAATTGAAAATCTTTTTAAGTAATTTCCGCACGTAATCCAACATTATTGCTGTTATTTATACGCTCACAGAAAGGGCAAGGATATTTCGTCATAGCATTTGTAATACATTTCCTGAACGGAAAAAAAAAACATTTGTGTGTTACCACATTTAAGATCCATAAGCCAATGTAATAATTTGTGGCTCAAAACAAATACATATAGGATAATTATTTGTAGATAATTTGCAGATAAAATTCAATGGTTTTTTTTTTAATCCTACTTTCATCTAGTTGGGGTATTCCGTAGTCGGACAAGCTCTCTTGTGGGGCACTTTTGTTGGCTTGGCTTAAGCCAAATGGGTAAAATACGAAAAAAAATTGCAAGAAACTGCAATTGTATTGCGCCTCGTAACACATTGCAGATGGCGCATGTTTTTAATTCATTTCGGCAGTTACTCAGAGGATTGTCCTTTATTATTTTTATGCAGTAAAAACAATAATTGGTCCAATAACATAAGTGAATGGAGAAGCGCAAAGTCAATTGCGAATTTCTGAAGGGAACCAAACTCTTTAAATAATAAATGTGAATTGGCTTTTAAATAAATCCAGAAAGTTACAGAATTGCAATAGATTAGCAATGAAATTGCAACCTAAATGCTTCGTTATACAAAAGTCAATTGGAAAATCTAGTTGCATGAATAATTAGGCAAAATGCACAAACAATTGTTTCACCTCATCGAAATCGAAGCTGAAAACAATTTGCACAAAAATTGCGAATGCGAAATGCAAATTTTCTTCAACGAAAATGATTTTCGTCTGCCATTTTTACTCATCAATAATTTATGCGAAGCAATATAGGAAAATGCTGATTGTTTCATTTGACGCATGAAAATTTAAATTTTCCAAATTTTTTTTATATATTTGTATGTGTGAAAATGTGTTATGAATGCTTGATATTATTATATAAATACTATTCCGAATATAGAGCAGCAATTAATGTTGGCCAGCAGCAGCAATTAATTGCCTTCAACAATTTTAATTACGTTTTAATTATAATTTGATAAAATTGTTTTAAGCTGGAATTTTGCATATTTAGAGATAAATTCCTTTACATAACTTTCTGTCATATTAATTGCTGCACTTTTGCTTAACTTATTGATTTTTATTAATTGTATTAATTGTTTTTATATTTATATTTATTTTATTTAGAATTTAGCTCTGAATATCAAAGACCAATTTATACCATTTTTTGCATGGATAATTAATAATTAATGGGATCCAGAGTATCATCAAGCCACTCCTACCAGGAATCTCGTTCATTTGCCACCTTGGTAATTACGCCTAACTATCTCATTGTCGATGAGCAGGGGGTACAAGTAGCAGGTGGGGAGGCGGGTGGTAAAGTTGAATTAAAGGCAGCAGCAAGCCGATGAGCTAAAGGAAAAATAATAGCAACAAAATAAGCACAGCTAGAAGATGTCTAGAAAGCGTCTAGGATTGCTGGTGTGAAGGGATGGTGCGGGTGGGTGGACACGTTGAAAACAATGAACCCATGAGACAACCAAATGACACTTAATTTTTCAAAATAGAAAACGACTCTAACAACTCTGAGATGGAACACTAGTTGGATGGGTGACGACGACTGGCTGAGTCCGACACCTGTTCATTGTTTTTAAGTGCAAAAATATGTATAAATTCTACCAGCTCAGGAAGAGTATGTATGTATGTGCGTGTGTGTGTGTGTGTGTGTGGGTGTGCTGCTGTCTTGCTGCGTAATTTGTCGCCCAAGTAATTAGTGAGATTTAAATTGCTTCTCTCTGCCGTCGTTGGTTGGTTCTTTCTTAGCTTCCGCCACACTCAACTTGAGGCAACACTTCGACTTATATTAAATGCATTAAGTGCTTGTCGCACCCAACTTTTGCCTAAGCGTTTCAATTAGTTTTCATAGTCGCGAGGTGGCCTATTCTCCCCCCTCCCCCTCCCCCTTTAATCTATACTTAATTAGTATATGCATATAGACACACACACACATACATAGATATACATATATATATTTTGCAACAAAAAAGGTTCGTTTAGTGCGACAATATCTGTCTTGTCTTGGGCGTGTTTGGGCTGGTTTGGGCGTTGTGCTCGTCGTGTAATGCGAGACAAACGCGTTAAATTAGCACAAATTAGATTTTAATTATAGAAAATGTATTTCTCGCCATTCATCCAGACTTCCAATTCGACATTCTGCCTTAAGTCTGGTTGCGATTCACGTAAACCTTGCGACAAATATTTATGTAATTACAGTTCGTGTTGAAAACTGTAGCTAAAGGGAATTACAAATGTATTTCGACTTGACAAATCATTAGATATTTCTTCTTTTATTTGAAAAGTGTAAAAGGTTTGTTTCTTTCATTTTGTTACCAAAACGAAAACCATTCAGTTATATATTTTAGAAGAGAAACAGTCAAAGTCATCTGGCAGACTTGTTACCAAAGCACAAAATAATCGAGTCAGTTTCAATATCTCAATAGAGTATCAATATCTCAATAGAGTATCAATATCTCAATAGATTATCAATATTTTAATAGAGTATCAATATCTCAATAGAGTATCAATATCTCAATAGAGTATCAATATTTCAATAGAGTATCAATATTTCAATAGAGTATCAATATCTCAATAGAGTATCAATATTTCAATAGAGTATCAATATCTCAATAGAGTATCAATATCTCAATAGAGTAAGATTTATCTCAATAGAGTATCAATATCTCAATAGAGTATCAATATCTCAATAGAGTATCAATATCTCAATAGATTATCAATATTTTAATAGAGTATCAATATCTCAATAGAGTATCAATATCTCAATAGAGTATCAATATTTCAATAGAGTATCAATATCTCAATAGAGTATCAATATCTCAATATATTATCAATATCTCAATAGAGTATCAATATCTCAATAGAGTATCAATATCTCAATAGAGTATCAATATCTTAATAGAGTAAAAATATCATATCTGAGCAGCATTATTATTCAATATTAATAAAAATATATATTAATAAATATATTAATGCAAATCGCTAAAAAAAAAATAAAAAACATAACTTAATCTATATATAAATACACAGATCTTAACTTATACAGAAATGTAAAAATTTGTCAAGCTTTTAAATAATAAAAAATTTCCACATCACACACTCCTCGTTTTTATGGAATAAATATATATTTTTTAATTATAATGAAATGGTTTGCGTATTCGATTTTAGCAAAGAGATCGCCTGGGAGCGAAGCTATCTGAAGGTGAGGATGCACTCCAAGTCCAATGCTAATAATTTCTATATATATATATAAATTAGAAACAATGCCTTAAATTGGGCGTGGAGGAAGAATATAGTTCGTATGAGAGGCGCCTCCGCTGCAGCTCAACTGGTGTGTTTCTCTTGTTGCACTCAACGCTGACTGCGTTTCACTGCTTCCTGCTCCTTTGGACATGTGAAGTGGGTATTTATTTATATGATATCTATGTGCTTAACTAACTGTTCATTATTCTGTCTGCATTTGCAGTATAGACATATAATTTATTTCGATGTTTTCTTTTATCTGGTCAATGCAACACTCACGATTTTTACGCTGAGCATGAACCTAAACGATAAATTAGTGGAGCAACATAATTGGATGATGCTTGCCACATCGTTGACTGTCGTCTTTCTAATGGTTCTGGTGGGTGCGTATCTAACTGGATGTTAATCTAGCGTCCACTTACTGACTAAATACTGCCGCAGATTTATTAATTAATATGTATCATTATTATTTTAACTACTGGAGAATCGGCACTTTCTATGATACATACGTCCTGCTGATGATCTATTTGTATCTTCCCGTTCCCTATCTCAAGTGGCCGATTATACTTGGCTGTTCAGTTTCTGTACTTTACACAATTTGTAGTTTTCATCACATTTCTACCACGTCTCTCACCGCGGATTACTACAAGGCCAGTACGTATCTGCTCCATCATTTGTGCCTCAATCTGATGGGCATTTTTTATCGCGGAATAAGCGATATCACTTTGCGCTCCTCGTTCCTCGATCGCCATCAGTATGTGAAGGAGGATTTTGCGCTGCGCAGTGCACAGAAGCACGAGAAACTCCTCCTGGACAGCATTCTGCCACCTCAGATAGCAGGTCCCTTCCAGGCGGACATTCGCGATCGCATTGTGTTTGCGGGCAAACGAAATCAAGGAACCATCGAGAACATGAGCAATCGGATTATGACCATTGAAAAGCACCCCGATGTCTCCATCCTCTATGCAGATGTGGTCAACTACACCCATCTGACCACAACTCTGTCGGTTAAGGAACTTGTCACGCTGCTGCATGATTTATATGGCAGATTCGATGTTGCCGCCGAACAATTCAATGTGCAACGCATCAAGTTCTTGGGTGACTGCTACTATTGTGTCTCAGGTCTGAGACAACCCAATCCGGATCACGCCAAGTGCTGCATCGAGCTGGGACACTGTATGATTGCCAACATTCGCGAAGTTCAGTAAGTGCTTGACTCATCTCTAAAATGTGTCCACTCTTATTCCCACTTGATACTTGTAGAGGACACAGAAATCTGAACATTGATATGCGTATTGGAATACATTCTGGCTCCATACTGGCCGGCGCAATGGGCTTAGCAAAGCTGCAGTTGGACATTTGGGGTATGTCCACATGTCCATATGAAATTAATTTAAATTTGATTTAAATTATAGGAAATGATGTGGACATTGCGAATATTTTGGAATCGACTGGTTTAGCTGGACATATTCACATCAGTCAGAGCACTCTTGACCTGTTGGTTAACCATTCCTACGAGATTCTGCCCGGCACCCAGGCGGCCCGTGATAATCCCAATCTGCAAAGAGATGGAATTCGAACGTATCTCATTGCTGGCATTGATGTTTCCAAACTTGCCCACGAATGCTCAAGTAGGGGTTCCCTTTATGATGAGAAGAACTCCCTTACTGATTCGCCCAATGACGTTGTCCAAGAACTGCGCAAAGAACTCGCCAAGCTGCCAACTGGTGCTTTTCAGTGTGTTCCTTGTAAATTGATAAACGTATTTTGACTTAACCATTTCCCGTTCACAGAATTAAGGATCTATTGGGATTATCCAAAAAGAAAAAAATAGACTATGAAATTCCCGTTTTCGGATTTATGTTGCTGCACTTTCTGGATTCTCGTCTCGAGTATAAATATATGAGACAGCCGGATTATTTGTTGAGATACAGCGCACTTCTCTCCTGGTGCATTGGCCTCTGTTTGATATACATCGATATGATGTCCCATAGTGGCCGTGAATTCAATCATTATGTTGTGCTCTCCAGTTTCATGATAGTCTTGACTTTTCAGCTGTTCATCACTTGGTACAAGAAACTCTGCCATTGGCGATACCATCGAGTGCCCACCTACCAATTGTCCAGCTACAGTTATTGGCTCTTCCGCATTGCGGACTTCATTGAGCTGAACCTGGGCATCCGAATGGTCTTGTACATGTTGACTGTGATCTCATATTATTGTGTGATAGCTCTGGTGCTGGTAAGGGTATTTGGTGTGCATATATATATTTCACATATCATTGCCTAGATGGACTGTGATGTTAATCTGTTCGAGATGGCGTATATTGAGAGCAATCTGTACCTCTATGAAGCAGATCCAAATATATGCTTTCAGCCCTGGGTACTCACAGACATGGTTTGCTTGATATTGGGGATTAGTATGCTATTCGCACGCATACCCTGGATGATTAAGATCATTGTCACCGTACTGGAAACGGCTACGTATTTGCTACTTATGCTTTTTCAATTTGAGTACATTATCCATCATAGCACCACAACGAATCCATACTTTCTCTCAGAATACGCCCACTGCCTGATCCTTGTGATCACATTGATTAGCTTCTACTTTATGCAGCGACAGGCGGAGTTCAATAACAGGGTCAACTTGAAGTGAGTAGCTGAAAGATTTCACTAGGTTTCCCTCAAAAATAAATATCTATCTATCATCTAGCTGGAAAATGCAGCTGATCAAAAAACAGGAGGCTGCTAATATTACCAGCAAATCGATAGCAATTTTATTGAGAAACATATTGCCCTCTCATGTCGGTATGAATCTGTGGAATTCTGTGATATTCTTATATTTTAATTATTGTTTTGCAGTCAATGTCTATCTGACATCGTTGGCCAAAAACGAGCTTTACCATGAGAACTACAAAATGGTTTCGGTTATGTTCGCCTCCCTTCCAAAGACTCAAATGGATTTGCCTAATTTGCGCTTTCTCAACGAGATCATTTGCGAATTCGATCAAATCGTAGGAGCAATTTATATATTTATATTTGCAATGAGTTCAAACTTTACTTTTTCTGTAGTTAACCCATTATACAAGGGGGTTTTCAGTGGAGAAGATCAAAATTCTGGGCTGTACCTATATGGCAGCATGTGGACTGAACCCACTTCTCTCCAGAACCCAGAGCGGGCGGAACACCTCCTCTATATATGCCAATTCGAAGAGTAAGTGTTCATCTTTGGTAGAAACAACTTTGTATATGTTTCCCCAACTAATCCCACTAAAGAAAACAAGTTGAGTGCCGAGACCAATGACCAGAATGACGAAGTTGTCTTTGTTCTAACTACTTTCGCATTGGATCTAATGCGAACAATGTGGGTATTCAAAAATGTCTATGACAGTCTTCCCGCCGATCGACAAATAACTATTGGTGAACTGACCATTGGCATATCCAGTGGGGAGGTGATGGCCGGCGTTGTTGGTGCCTCCCAGATGCACTATGATATCTGGGGGGACCCTGTGAATATGGCATCACGCATGAATTATACAGGAACTGCCGGTAAGATACACGTTACCCAGGAGAGTGCCCTAACACTGGCCAAATACGGAATACAATGCGATTACCGTGGAATGACCTTTGTCAAAGGACGAGGCGAACTGCCGACCTACTTTGTGGGCATCGATGAGGACTATGAGTTCAAGCACACTTCCCCTCACGAAAAGGGGAAAGAATTATATGAACCTGATCCCAGTGGTGATATTGAGTCAATTGAATGATTTTGGTATATATTTTGTTCAAGATAAAAAATTGGGAATAAAAATTATGGAATGATAAATCTGAACCTGATTTCTCGATAGTCAATCCAAGGACACGTGGCTGATTGTTAAGCTAATATGTCCAACGCTTGGCAAACATAATCAGGAGAAAATATTTATTTATTCTAGTTGCCCACATGCAACACCCTTGCAACCTATGCTTGCCACAAACAGCGAGGCGTGCGGCTAAGTAAATATTTCTTTAGTAACTGGAAAAGATTGCACAAAATTTGCAAAATCAAAGCAAGCGAAACAAAAGCGAAAACATTTTATAAATGATTCACTCAATTATTTATTTCAATTTGTGCTGTTGACCTTTGACGAGGCGAATTTCGATTAAAAACCTTTGAAGGACCCACAAAAACCTTTGAGACCAGTTGCCGTCAACCAGCCAGAATCTCTCCTTGACACGTGTGATATGTGGCAGGCCCGTCGATACACTTGGGAGTGATCCTCCCAATGGGGAACTGAACTGAACAGCCTGCCAATCATTCGTAATTGAATTACAGTTTAATTATGGCAACTACTTTGGTTAACTGCTTGTTTGGGCACAAATTCAGCGATGATTTCGCAATTAATTTACAATGTTTGAAATTTGCATTTGCGAAGGCAAACTTGTCGAATTTGTTGGTGTGATCCTTGACGAACTTGCTCTGACATTGCACTTATCAAAAATTGAATTAGGCGTTCACTTTTGGCCTTTGCATTGACAAATTCGCTGCCACTAACGAGACGAGGGGCACTCATAGTTGCCCCCAAGTGAATTGTCCTCGATGCTAACGAGAGAAAGTGTTGTGAAATTTCCATCCCTGGAAGCTGATATAATCGATGGCAATGGGATGTCCTTTATCTTTTCTTTAGAGTTATCCGTTTGAGATGAGATTACAGCATGATTGCCAAAGTCTAAATTAAGCCTAAAAAATATAAAAAGTTGGCAGTAAGTCCAACAATATTTGGCACAACATATTGACCTAATTTCTTGTGCCGCATGCATGTTTAACCGGCTGCCTGGTTGCAGCTGGAAATGAGCAGCGGGAATCTAAAAAATTTGCCCAAACGTGCCAAATGGCCAAAAGAAAGTTGCAATCAAAATCCAAAAAAAATAACTGCAAGATGTGAGCACTCTGCAGCTGCAACAGCGTCGACTGTGTTGCCTGTCTATCATTTGGTCAATCAGTGGCATTGCCACGCCCCATCACTGCTGCTGCTGCCTGCCACCCCCCTGCTGCCTGCAGTCATCCAGCCAGCTAAAAGTTAAACGCAGTCAAAGCGTGCAATTGCTTCAATGTTACGGCTGGCAACGGGGGACAGCTGTGGTGCAGCAAGGAGTGTGGGGGGGAGGGAGGTGTAGATGGGCTGGCTCTGCAGATGATTTGGTGGCATTGCGCGTGTCCAACGAGATGTTCCCACTGTGTGCAACTGCTGGCGAAATCGTTGGCATCTCTCTGGTCGCTCGTCGTCTCTCTTTTTGCTTTTTGGCCATAAACTTTGCTTACGTGACAAGTTTAGTTTATTTCTTAAGTTGAACGGCGCGTTATTCCTGCCAGCATTCTAAGGGGGGTGGGGGAGAGTGGGGAGGGGTATGCGGCAAGACTGAAGCAACAAGACAGGACTTTTGCTCCAATGCTTGGACTGGCAGCACAGCCTGGCTCTTTTTGGCGATGAAGTGTTGCTGTTGTATTTTTCGCCTTTTGTATAACGAAAAACATTATAAGAATATCTAAGAATGCTGAAGTAGAGCGTACCAGACTTGTACATACCCTGTAAACATTTGTTAAAAATGTGTGCATAAAGATTGAGTGGAGTGTAGATAAATTTATATTTATTGTTCTTGTCTCAATTTAAGTATAACTTTAAATACATTATTTTACACTCAAGTTTTACAGGGTATATTGAGTATCGAAAAAAAGTGACAGCCTAATAAAAGCCAGCAAATTTAGCCAATCAAAAGAACACGTGGATGGAAAACTAGAATTGTTGGCTTCTGTGGAAAACTATATATATATATCTATATATATAAAGCAAAAGTAAAATGCAACAAAATGCGAAACTTGTTAGAATAATTAGATGCACATCAAGCTGAATATATATATATATATTATATTTTATATTATTATATTTTTACCAGCAATTACAGATTTTTCACTGACAGCCACTGATATTTTATTTAAAGTTTTGTTAGAAAAAATTAAATTATCGAATCATCTCTATTTTTGATATAAGTAGAAATATCTCACTTTGTTACTGGACATGTTTTTTCCGCTTTTCAGTTGAGACACAGCTGGGCAGCCATTAGGGGGAGCAGGGAGAAGGAGTAGTAGTATCTCTAGGTAGGTGAAGGAAAAACGCTTTTCCGTACGAATATAACCTAGATTTGTTATGACATAAAATTATTACGAAAAATGGTTATTACCCCGTTTACGTTTGAGTGAACGCATTTGTACGTGTTGACAATTTGTTAGCTTAGATAATGTTACAGCTGCAACAACAACAACAATATCAACAATGCCTTCAGGCAACTGGAAAAGCAAAAAAAAAAAATATATATATATATATAAAAAGGGACAAAAAGAAAATCATCATCATTGCTTTCCTTTCGCTTTGCTTTGTTTTGTGTGTTTGCCATGACAATTTTATAAAAATCACATTGCAAGGGTTAGCCACAATCACATACGCACACCCACACACACACACGCACACACGCATATGTGGGGGGTGTGACAGTTGGTCTGTGCGTGTCACAAGCCTGTCATTTTGACTGCCACGCCCCCTTCAGCGCCTTCACATTGCCATTGACATGTCGGAATTTTAAAATTCTTTCGTCGCATTTCGTTGGCATGGAAATTGCCAAAGTTTAAAGCTGACTGCCTGTTGCCCCCTGCCCCCCCCCCCCCCCCCCCGACACCACCCTTGCCAGCTTGCCTGCCTGATTGGTAAAGCTAGCAGCTGTTGCCAGCGCTTATCTCCCATATATCCCCAGCACAATCTCCAGCTGAAATCCCGTGCTTCGGCACCCAATCCTCTGCAAATGTTCGCCAATTTTATTGTCACGCTGATTGTCACAATCAGTGGTATTTGCCTTTGACCAGAGTCATCTTCACTGCTTGAACTCCTGTCGCTTCCGTTCCGTTGTGTTCTCTGCCAGTTTGCCCAAAATTGGCCAGATCCTGGTCGAGTTGCAAGTTTTTAAATAAATTTGATTATAGTTGTGCCAGCTGAATGGCTCCAAAAAAAAACAAAAAGAAATATAGATTTGCCATAAAACTTAATTTGCAATCTGTTGGAAAACGAAAGAAGTTTAATTGGTGGTTGACTTTATTGGCTCTGCTGACCCGCATAGCAATAAGCTTAAAATAATATTGGATGGACTCTAAATAAATTAAATTTCGAAAGAAGTTTTAGTTTTATTACAGTTTGTTAAAAATTACTTAAACATTTTTTGCTGTTTACTATTTATTATCATTTATTATTTAATTTTAAATTAAAGAAAGGCTAGTTTAGTTCATAAATCAATTATTTTAAAATGTGTGTAATTAAGCACTTTTAATATAACTTTTTTAACAGTGTACAATAGCTACTGAAAAATAGAAGGAAAACTTTAACAAGCTGCCTCAGAGAAAATTATGCTCCGAGTTAACTAACCACTTTGCATACACACATAACACACACACATATACATATATATATATATATATATACATATTTCTACCCACACAAGGACTCTGGGAACCGCAGTGCTATGCGTACTATCCTCAGGGTATTGAATTAATGTCAAATTAGACTTCAAAATGCGTGTAAATTTCACGCGCGGTTACAAATAAGAATTATACATGCGATATGCGAGAGAATTTTACAACAACAACAACAGCAACAGCAACATCAACGGTCATGGCAACAGCAGCAGCACACATATATATTATAAGCCCCAGAGGGACACAATAGAGATGGTGTGGAGGACTATCCTCATTATGCCACCCAGCCACGACCCACATTGCGTAGCCGAGGGCGAACTTTTGTGAGCAGAAGAAGAAGAATTGTAGCCCACTTTTTAGTTAGTCCACCCCCCCCCCCCCACCCAACCATGCATGAAGAGAGAGCGAGCTTTTTTAAGTGTTACCTTTAGATTTTTCTCATTACTAGCATTCTCAAAACTGCCATCTACGAGTTGGTGTATGCTTGGCTAGCCTCGAAACCTCCTCATCGCACCACCTCCTCACTCACCCTGCTCCCACTGCAGTGCGAAGTGAAGCGTAAATCTGAGCTTCGTGTGTTGCAGGTTTCGCTATTTTACATTCATGCCTCGCTGCTGCTGCTGCTGTTGCTGCTGTTGCTGCTGCTGTTGCTGCTGCTGCTGTTGCCGTCTGCTGTGCGTTGATTAAGCTCCCGGCATACTCTGTGGAGATCCCTAGTTGCTTTTGAGTGCCACTTTTGTTGAGGGATTTGTAAGCAGATTGTTAAGTTCTTGCTTAAGCGAGTGCCTATCTGTAAGCAATGTGAATTTAACTCCAGATCTATGCAATTTACCAAAGATGAGTGCAACTCTGCTGTGGAATGTTAATAATTGATTTGGCCTTGATAACAACACGTCTACACTTTAAATAATTTCATATATATATAGATAAATATACACCATATTAATTCCTGTAGCACATATTTATTTTTACTTATTTATTTAAGCTGTGCACATTTTATATGAAATTACCTTACCACAAAGTCAAAATTAGACATAAATAAAAGGTAAACTAATACTCTCAGTGTACGAGGGAAGGCCATTCATTCCAATTCCAAATTAAGATATTTCTTTGTATAGTTATTGAATTAGATTTCCACTACAATTCTATTCAATTTAACTGCATTAAAGTTATATATTTGTTAATTTTTATATTCAATTAAAGATTTAAATTTAATTTGATATTTCAATAATTGAAATCGATTAAAAAAGTTAGTTGTGAATGAGTTTAATTAATTATTGTGTTTAATGAATCTATTAAAATGTGTGCTTATAAAATATCCTTTAGTTAAAACTGCTTTATGTCAAAGTACTTGCTTTAATCATCTTTGAGCCACATTCATCATTATTTAGTTTAAGCCTTTTCCAGTGGGCTGTGCAGGTAAAGGGCAAAGGGTAATCAGAAAGGCCAAAATCAGAAGTGATGGCGAAACAACCAATCTTGCAGAGGAAAACGAAGAGATATTAAATAGGCGAGGCCAAGAAGGCGTCTCTGGAAATGAGCAGCTAAAGCAAATGGTGGCAGTGTGAGGTGTGTGTGTGGCACGAGGCGGGTAAGCTGCAACAATCCGCAGTGGGTGACACTGGGTTGAATGACAGTGTTGCCCCAAAATGACGACATTTGAGACTCGGCAGCAGAAGCAAAGAGAATAAAAATGCAGGTCTCATGTGTGTGTGTGTGTGTATTTGTATGTACATATATAAATATGAATGTGTGTATATGTGTGTGTGTGTGTGTCTGTGTGGCAGTGCCTTTGTGTATATGCGGCTAGGAAAGCTGCAAATGCGCTTTCAGTTGATTAAATTAAATCGCTAAAGCAGCCAGAGTTGCAGCTATGAAAAATGCAGTCAGTGCCCCAAGGGGCTGCCCAACGGGGGCGTGGCTGCGGCCAATGTACTCAGCGTAATGGCGACAAAGACGCAGAAAAAAGAAAAGCGAAAAGGGGAAAAAGGAGAAGAAGAAGAAGAAGAAGCAGAAGGCAACCACAAAGTATTTACCTTTTTTTTTTTTTTTTTTTTTGGCTTGCCTGCCATATGAAGACGTCGTCAGCCACATCCCCACCTGCATCCCAATTGGCACACACATACACATACACACGTGTGTGTGTGTGTTTGTTGAGTGCAAGCAACGCTTCTGCTGCACTTCCTCTTTTCTATTTTTTTTTGTGTGTGTTTTCCTTTGGCAAAGCTTTGCGCTTCATTTCAAGTATGTTTCCCTCCACGACAATTTTCAAACAATAACTTATCGAGGAAGAGTCGATTCCTGGATGCTTCTCTCGATGCACGCTTTTGGGGTGGCTTGCGCGTTTGTCTTCAGGTTTCGCTTAGCCAGCAACGTGGGATTAGAGATTTTTGTCAATGGAGGTAATTTGCGGAAGATTTTGTCTAGAATTTCAATTAGATTGACGTTTTACTCGAACAATCTCCTTCGCTGTGCACCGTTAGACGTATATTTAATTTTTACCCAAGAAAATCTTCGAATTTGGGGTTGCCAACTGCTGGTTTGGCAAAAATCGCTTTATGGCATTATATATATATATTTTTTTTTTATTGTTTTCTGCTGCTTAAGTTGAGTAATTAATTTTTTTTCGCTCTGCTTTGGTATTAATAATTGCGCAGAAAATATGAGTGTGCAATTGTCAAGTTATCTGTGTGACCCACATGCTGTACTCTTGCCACATGCCACATGCACGAAAGCTAATTATAAGGGCTTATTCCGACTTTAATTTCCAGTTGCCCACACACAATTTGCCACACAGTTAACGAGAAGGCAACTGAGCCACTTAATGCAAGATGCAAATGACTTTATTAACTTTAGCCATAACGCAATCAACAACTTGCAAATGCCAAGCGATAAAGCCCAGCACCAATATACCCACCCAGTACAGGCCAGGCCAGGCCCACATGGCCAACACGTGGCATTGGCAGCAGAAAGGGCACTGCAAACCAGGAGGAGAATCAACAAAACGGAGACCGGAGACTCATAATGCAATGGTAGCCATAAGCCGCGGGGATTATCAGTTGGCAAAATTAATGCTAATTACTTGAAAAATATATGACCAACGTTTGCTGGGCTCCCACTGTGGGTGGTTCTTGGTCTGCTTACTCCTCCAGCTGCTGGGAAATGCGAGTAGCCTGCAAACGGTTTGTTGCATATCCGTTAAAAAAAAATGCGTAAAATGTGAAACAAATGCGATGCAAGACATGACAGTAAAAAACAAAAACCAGTTAGAACAGTGGTCTTAACTTAAAAAACGATGGAGTACAATAAAAAAAAAACTCTTATTTTGATACACTTGAAAAGGGTACTAGAATTTTGTCCTAAAGTTTGTAACATATTTAAAAAAGATGTTTGCAAATCTGTTTTATAATAATTAGATTTTTTACAAGATATAATTTAGATTCGACATATGTTTTTTTTTTTTAAACTAAACTTAAGCTGCTGCACCCATGGTGCACCAAGGACGTATCCGCAGTCATAATGAATAATCATAAAAATTGCATAAATTATGTGCCGACGCCGTCTTGCTTAACGCCTCCGGTGGCAAACGGCAAACGGCAGCAGACACAACGCCAGAGAGTAGATGAGGGGCGTGTGGGTGTGTGGGGTGTGTGTGCACGTGGGCGTGGGGTGGCCAAGTGGGCGCACTGAGCAAATGAAATGCAGAAATGTAAATCTAAAATAATTTACGCTTCTTTGTTGACTGCAGTTGCCGTTGTTGCCGTTGTTGCAGTTGTTGCCTTGTTGCGACTTTACCATGGCCATAAAAAGCTGCTGTTGTTTCGTCCTGCGTCCCGCCTCCCGCGTTCCGCATTCCTCGTTTTTTCTTTTTTATTTTTTATTTTGCTTTTCTTAACTGTTTCCAGAGTTGCAACAAAATGGCGTCGTCGCATTGCCGTAGCTTGTTGCCGGACTCTTTAGTTGTCTGGCTGAGGTGCTTAGCATGGGGACGAGGACGAGGACGAGGACGAGGACGAGAACGAAGTAGTATCTGAGTCCTGGTCCGCATTTACATTTATGACTTGGAATAATCCATTATCAGGCATTTTGCAGGTTGCCTAGGCGAATAATGCACACAGACGGACGCAAATTTACACAGCTCCCTCACATATCCCCCCTTCCCACCAGAAAAGGCCAGTTAAGCTTTTAGCTTTAGTTTAAAAGTGGTTTGGATTAATTTGCCCCAGCTACACTGCCAAAGGATTAAGACATCTTCAGTTGGTTACTTTTGCTCGTGTGCATTTTTAGACTTGCAGATCAGCAAGGAAAAAAAAATGATAATTCCAAATATACATTAATTTTTATGGGTTATTTATCTTTGGTAGTAGAAATTTTTATTGCAAATAATATATAATTTTTTAAATGTTTAATGTGCGGTTATTTTAATTATTAGTACAGAATGTCGAAATTAAAGTAATCGAAACTTAATTGATACATTTTAAATTATATAATTATTTTAAATATTATCGGCAATAATTGTAACATTTAAATTTCAGGCGTGAACAATAATCGAGCTCTGAAAAATATATACTTGGAGAGAGCGAGAGAGAGAGCGAGAGAGAGTGAGAGAGAGAGAGAGAGTGAAGGAAGCCAGAAAGCGACATGCGAAGAGAAAATGACCCAACAAATCGCTTGTCAATTAAAAGTTTAATTAATTTGCCACACACACGCGCACGTGCAAAGCTAACTACACACACAAGCACACACAAGCACACACACACAGATAGTGAAATATGCAGACAGTCAGGCAATCAAACAAACAAGTGTAGAAAGCGAGAAAAAGAGAGGAGAGGAGAGGAGAGAAGAGAAGTCTGCAGTAAATACTTCAACAAGCAATCCTTAAAAAATACCCTTTAAAAATGTCTTCAAAGCATTTGTAATTTATTATTATAATAATAATTATAATCAAATTTGTAAGTAAGAAAATGCCAATGAGTAATGATTTGATAATCTATTAAAATGATATGTGACCCAATTGGATAACATTCGGCAACTACAGTGGGTATTCAGTAAAGTGAACAAGCTCACGTCAAATGGTGACAAATCCTATGAGAGATTTGCGTAATTATTTTAATTGTTTAATGTCATGCGGTCAGGTCTCGCAACAGTGTGTGTGTGTGCGGGTGTGTGTGCGGGTGTGTGTGTGTCTCGAAATCTGTACCGGGTATATTATGAGGGGGGGGGGGGGGATGGACTGACGATAAAACAAATTGCGTTCAACTTGCGTTTGTTTGCTCGTTTTTAATGATTAATGAGCCAAGTGGCTGCCACACCTCGCTTTCTTCTTGCCACGTTAGTTGACACTTGCGGTTTTTATTGCACATGTGTAACTATATCTGTATATATATATATATATATATATATATGTGTATGTATGTCTGTCCAGCGACCTGCATAAATAGTTGGAAAAACTTTCAGACAAAACAGAGCCCTAACGAGTTGTCATTAGGGAAATGCCACCAACGGATTTGCAGGTGAGAAATATTTACGATAATCAGTTGCAAAGTTGCCTCAAGGACCTGATTTCCCGATTTACCTCGTTTGATTGTCGGTTTGGCCTAATGTGTTTAACCAATTGATGGAAAGGGATATTGTTGAATATTCTCAGATGCGGTCATTTAACATTCGTATAAATATTTATAACATACAAAATATTATTGATTAAATAATGCAAATTCTTGTAATTAATCCAATTTTAAATTTTAGAACTGAGACTTTGTCTATGCTTTTGGCTTAATTATTGTAGCAGGTCAATAGTAAAGGAATACTTAGTATAATATAAAATATATTTCTCTAAAAATATCATCGATATCAAATGAGAAAATATTTTATAAAAAATAAATAATTATTAAAAAAATATAAAACAGAACTGCGAAACTTTGCTCAAGCCTCGTCCTTGGCCAACTTTATATTTATATAGAAATAAAAGTGCACAGTTCTAATTAAAGTTTAGAAGAGCAATTTTGGCAGCGAAATTAATTATCAAAAGCTCGTTGAGTGAAAAATATGAACATTTTGTGCATAAAATGAGTTTTTCGAGAGCCGGGCTAAACTGTCGAATGGAAGAGGAAATGGCTCACACATGCCCAAATAAATTCACAAAAGGCATATGCGTTGGCATGTCCTTGACTAGCTTTTTATTGTGGGCAACGTCGTGGCAGAGGCAGGAGTGGAGCAGCAGGAGCAGGAGCAGTTCCCCCGTGACTCGGTACGGGCTGTTACGTTGTCAATCATGCAAAAACTGCAACCGCCGCTTTACCGCTGGTTTATAATAGCTTGTCGGCCATGGCTAGCAAGTAGTTATGTGGAGGTGCATGAGGTGCAAGAGGAGGTGGTGCCTGAGGAGCGGGGGTGTTTGGGGGGATAGGTTGCTGCTCTAAGCTAGCTGTTGCCTGGTTTCGGCAAAAGCTTTTCAAACTTTTTAATTATGCAGCAAACAGAAAACTTTGTGGAAATTTCGTTGCAACAGTTGGCCCGGACGCAAGCAATGAAGGACCAACCGGCAATGTAAACGTCAGCAGCAGCAACAGCAAAATTGCAACCAGCCCAGGTTGACTAATTGAGTTAAGTGTGGGGTTGCTGGAATCGTGTTGGGCGCTCTCCTTTTGCCTTTTGGAAATAATAATTTGCCAACAATTTGAAAGAGCATCAATCATAATTAGTGACCGGCGTGTTTTGCATGTGGTTCTGTCCGTGTATTTATTTGCATTTGGGGGCATGCAGCAGCAGCCACCAAACGAAAATGAGATTGAAAGTGTGTCAAATTGCAGCTATTTGTGAAATACTCAAATTACGTGTTTGGAATAAATGTGAATTATGCTCGAAAAACAGGCATAAAAAAATAATTTGTAAAGTTATGCCAAAAGATATTATATATATATATTATTATTTAGATATTATTACATTTAATTAAAGCTTATCAAATTATCTATTTAATCTTTGATTATTTAACATTTTATTTTTATTTGTGTGCATTTATTTATTTATTTATTTCTTATGAAAAACAAGACGCCACATTTTAAACTCTCTCTTCATTTTTAAAAATTCTTGGAACTGGCTAAAAGAAAGAAACTTTAATAGCTAATTTAAATAAAACAATAATTTGTGAAGTTATGCCAAAAATTAGATATTATTCCATTTAATCAAAGCTCATCAAATTATCTATTTAATCTTTGTTTGTATTTAATTATTTGATATTTTATTTTTATTTGTATGCATTTATGACGCATTTATGACTCTATTTTATACTCTCTTCATTTTTAACAAATTCTTGGAATTGGCTAAAAGCAAAACACTTCAATAACTTATTTAAATAAATTTATTTGCCCTGGGTATATTTTTTAATGTGTGAATGCATCAATGCTTATCGAGTATATCGAATACAGAAAGTATCATTTGGTCGATCATTGAATTTTAGAGAATTTGAACTTGTTGTTGCTTTTTATATTACGCGACTTCAGATGCTGCTCGAGACGCAAACGTTGCGTCTGTGGCAAGATTTGCTCAATTGACGTCGCACTTCACCACTTAATTGAGTTCTTAAGCATTCTGCATGTGCCGCGCATTAGCGCAGCCAAGCGAACATCCACATCCCGCACATCCACATCCCGCTGACAGGGAGGGCTTGCCTGGAGCAACAGCAACGGCAGCAAAAGTATCTCAATTATGAGCTGCGGAGCTGTCTCAGCGACGGACAAACTGTTGCAGATCGAGATGCAGATGCATCTGCCACATTGACATGCTCGTTGGCATTGCAAGTGTTGCATGACGCCAGAAGACAGACGACAGTCGACAGTCGACAGCGTTTTGCAATCAGACGTATTTCCTTTACTTCCTCCCTCGTTCTCTGCTTTTCCTCTACTCAATGTAACCTAAACCACCCTCCCACACCCCTCCCCATACTCTTGCTCAGATGAGCGGGAAATCGCTTCATTTAGATGACAGAGAAACCCCGCCCGCAAAACATATGAAATAATCGCCTCATATCCCATATTATCTGACTTGGCTTGTCCAGTTGAAGTTAAGCACAATTTGGGTCCCTTACCATTCATGCATATTGATAATCTGAAACGCTTGAATGGTCATTTACTCAACTTGAAAGGTAGCCCGAGCTGGACAACCCCATACCCATTCGGACCCAACTCGGTCTTTTTAATCATGCGTGAACCGGTCAGTTCGAGCCTTGTCTTCCTATTCATTTTCCTGTTTGATTTAGGGACGTGTGGCTTCAGTTCATCCTCTTGGCCCCATTCAAGGGAGTATGCAGTATGGCTGTTCATTTTGGGTGTCCATCGCTTATAGGCTTCCCCATCTGGCCTCTTTTTGTGTAGTCGTTCGGTCGCAGGCACTTTTCCAATCAACTTGAGTATCTGTCCTTTGCCAGACTGCTGCTGGCCTTTTTCCTGCTGACTTCGTGCCGATTTTATATATTTTTCATTTGAAAAATATATATTTTTTAATGCCTTTTATTAAATCGGCTTAGATTTATTGTACATGAATTTTTCTTATATATCTATATGGATGTGTCTCTCATGTGTGTCCACAAATATTTATCGATGACTGTATGTGTGTGTGTGTGTGTGTGTGTGTATGGCAACTAAGCCCTTTTCTTTGGGACTTTGCTGCGATGATAAAATTCATCTATGTGAATCTTAAAGCAATTTTTGTGCATCTAATAAGATTTATTATTTTGTGGGCCGCATCAGCTAAATGGCAAAGTCCAAGTGAAGCTCTTAGGCAACATTAAATTGCTTCTGTTGGCTTCTGGGTTAATCTAATGAATAGGATGAGCTTATGGATAGCAACAGGATCCTGCACTGATTGCATTCAAAAGCTTACATTTTGAGCCTTTCAAGCTGATGTATTCGGTTGATGCCCAAGAAACACTCAACTTTGCCACTTTGGCTTTTTGCTCAACTGTATTTTTTGTCATCCAGTTAAAAAATCAGCCCCGCACCTCCTCACAGCCGCATCTCGAAAGCCACAGGTACATGCAAAAAGCATTTCAGCTGCTATCAGCATAGGTAGCTGTTCCCCAAAATCTGTATTCCCTGTAACTCCCACAAAGTGGAAAACTTTTACAGTTTGTTGATGAAAACATGCAAAATCATTTTCACTCTACACATTTTCGCAATGCAACTTTTCAAGTAATGTTTGAATGCGACAACATTTTTCAAGAGTTATTCACTTGCACCCCAAAAAAATTACAGCTTGTAAAGTAATACTAAATACTTGATATATATCTCTATAATTTTTTTGTTAAATTTTATTTAACTCTTCTGCTGTTTAAGTCTGCATCAATTTCAATCAACTAGAATTAATTCTCCCTTTGATCGACATTTGTTCATTAAAATTAACAGTCACAAATTATGCGAATAATTTATTCAACAAAAACATGTATTTTGACGTGAGATTTAAAAATAGTTGAAAACATGTTGCATATTACCAAAAATACTGATTTCTGTTTATGTGTTAACTCAAATTGAATACAAGTGTCGCCTCAATCCGTCTGCAAATAACTGTTTGCCGCAGTCGTTTGAGCCAATATCTTAGAAGTTGTTGGCCAGTTGGGAACAATTAAATGCATTATACAGCTTTTCGACTTGATTAAAACTTTATGGAAAATTCGGTTTAATTTTCCCCCTCTCTTTATGCTGTAAATGGCAATTTATAAAGCCGCTTCTAGAGATGAGGGGCTGGAAACTCTATCCAATATGTTTGGGTAGAAAACCAAAACAAGCTTCGCTGGAAGTGTTGTAATTCGCACTTCAGCACACATATTCACACACACAGACATAATCATAGACACATACACACACACACACACATACATATATAGATAACCACATACCGTTTAACATGTCGTATGCATGATTACGGAATATTAAACGCCGGCCGTGTTTCTGTCTAGCTGTTTTTCGGGGGTTATCGGGGGCGGATTTGTCTGTTTCGTTGGTTATGCACAAATTTCTGGTTGGTTGCTTAGGTTTTAATTATGGTTATCACTGTTGGCTCATAGCTGAAAAATATACTGGATACGAATACGGTTTTTACGGCACGATTGGAGCACATTGCCGGGTCCGTTGCCGTTGCCGTTGCCATTGCCGTTGCCATTGCCATTGCCTCAGCTCATATTCATGTAATCTGGGTGAATTTTCATCAACAATTAAAAGCATTTTCGAGCCGCTTATTTTCGCATCGATTCGAATTCTGGCATCCCAGGCACATAAAACTTTACCCCTGGTCCATTTCTGGCCAATTTTGTGGTTTCAGATTCAAGTTATTGGCATTTTTATAGCCAGCTCTGCTCTGCTCTGCTCTTAAGGGCTGACTGGGTCATAAATTGTGGTGCGGGAATCAGTAAATTGGTTGATGAGTTTTAAGAGCTATTTAATGGGCAGTAAAAGTTTTTAGTTATGATTTTAGTTTTAACTCGTAGTTTAGCCACTAACAAAAACGTTTAGACCCCCTCTACAGGGAAACCAGGCTATCAATAAAATGTTGTTGTTTGCCAGCAATTATTTACTTATGTTTTATCAAACTTATACATAAAATTCAAAATTTACACAACAAAACCAAGAGTTTTGTGCACAGCACACACATTTGCCTTCAATAAACACGGCCTATATCAATAGCCAAATTGAATCCGTTTGAGCCACATTTTTAATAATGGAATCGATTGGGCAAACAAACATTTGTAGATATGCATCTGAATAGTTGTTCCAGAAATAATTGAATTTTTATAGGAGCCAACCGGATTTCACTTAATAATTTTGCTTGAAGGCAGCAGCCGTGTGCCTACCAATATGAAATTAATTAATAAAATTTGCAGTCAAGGGGCAGAATAGGAATACTTTTAAGCAAAGATATGCCTTGGCAAACAAACAAACAAACCTGAGCCAACTCTCCAAGGAGACTTCATACAATTTGGTCAAGAAGTTGTCTGCACACTCGACTTGGGTGTGTGTTGTGTCTGTGTGTGTGTGGTTGAAGCCGTTGCCCACCACAGAAGCCACACACACCAACAAAATATAAACTAATGGCAAACGAAAACCCAACAAGCCAAACAAAAAATACTTCAATAAAGTAAATTAAATATTTGTGCATCTAATGAAAATTTCAAGGGGGAAACCCCAAAAAAAAAAAACTTGCACTTAAATCAAATAATTTCTGCGATCAAGTTTGTGCTCACACAACAAATAATTATGATTATTTTTCATAAAAAATATTTTTTATTGCAAAATAATGTGTGAGTTTGAAGATATTTTTTTGAAATCGACATCCTTCGATTTTCGACTTGAACTCTATGGCCGAGGTCCTTCAACCCTTGAAGACAAAGTTTTTGGCCAAGTCTGATGCCGTCGCTGTTTACCGTTAATTAAGTATTTGTAGCACTTGACCTTTGTTTAACTTTTGCTAAGCATTGCCGCGGGCAAAGAGCCAACACCTTTTTTGATGTTGTTGCCTCGCTGCCTGCTGGGGAATCGAGTGATTTGAGCTAATTAGGCGAAAATTAAATTAATATTTGATGAGTTGTTTGACCATTTTGTGAGCTATGCCCAAATAACTTGAAGCTATACCAAAATATCGCATGACTATGGGGACAATAACGAATATTAAACTTGGCCATAATGAAAGCCCATTGCCAGACAAATTACGCGTTATTTGTTTTTTTTAGAAAAATAGTAGAAAAGTTGCTGTAAAATATTTGATAAGCTTGTCGCTAGGCAAACCGAGTCCAATATGAAAAATTTAAGCACTTTCTTATGCCTATGCCACATTGTGTGGCAGTAAAAAAATATAAGGTGAGTCGCGAAAAGATTTGCTAAGAAAGTTATGCCTAATGTTTATTGGACAAACTTTCTGCATTTTTACGGCTTTCTCAAAGTTGTGGCCGTAATTCTGGTTGCCAGCGCTCAGCCTGACTTTGCCCGGCTCGTCCATTTGGTCATTTAAATTCTTAAATTATCCAGATAGCCCAAGTTTGGTATCTTCACAAGTAGAGAAAAATAAAGATAGAAATTGTGTGCAATCCAAAGATTGTCAGCACATTACAGCCATAGAAGCTGTATTTGGAGTGGGTGAAACTTTTCAGCCCTGTTGCTATTGGCAATAATCATTGTTGTAAACATTTTTCTATTAATTTGTTTATTTAAATTTACCTTAGACTGTCTGATGATTTTTTTTACGATTATGCAAATACATTTCAGTAATAATCTGTTTGTGAGTTAAATAATGTGCTTTACTTACGAGTTCTCAAGTTTTTTCTTAGGGCGTATTTTTCCACTTACCTGAAATTAAATAAGGAAAAAATGTAAATTAAGCAGAGAACTTGATTTAGACATAGTAGACTACATTCCTTCATTTTTCGTCGAATAAGAAATAATTCTAGTTTCTAATAGGAAATCTTTTTCTTATTTCTTTTGCAAGAAAATGTTTTCTTTAAATTTATTTCCCTTATTTCTTTACAATGCATCCATCATACTTTTGTCAATGGACATACAATATATACCCTATAAGTATTTCCAGATTCAACAACTCGAAACTGGAATCAACCTGTTTCCACAAAACTTTTTGTATGCGAATTTCATCGTTAATATTTTGGTGCTGATGCCATCCGTTCTGCAGGTGATTTGATTAATTTAATTATTTGTAATTATTTAATTTGAATTTTAATTGATCTCGGCTTATCCTTACAGCGGCAACGACTGAGATCCTTGCTAACCATATGGAATCTCTTGTTATTTTATACTATGTTGGCGCTGCTGGTTATTCAGCTATGGTCATTGAGAGAAAGGATCTGTCTTAATTCTATTTTTCTCATCATTTGTGGATCTGTTCCTTTGATCGCATTTTATTTGCAGCTCATCATAAAACTGAAACTCGGCTTTTGAAAACAATCTGCGCAAAAGGTAGCTGTGGAAAAAGTAGTTGCAGAACTCATTGATGGAACGGGCGTTGAGGATTAGCCTTGAATAATTGTTTGTCCACTTAACTGGGTCGTTCTGCCTACACACACCAACACACACACAAATCACTCACAGGCTTAACCTTCGAAACCACACACAGTTACACTACACTCCAAAAAACTACGCACCAAAACTACAACTACAAATTCTGGGTCGTTTGGTTCAACTAATAAATATGCCAAAAATACGAATCTTACTCGAACAGCAACCATACACACACACACACACACACACACATAGAAGGGCATATGGACATATATAAATGAATCGCAGCTGAGGGCACCGAGAACTCTGAAATAAAACCATTAAATATTTGCGGTTAAACGCACCAAAAACAAACCGCAAAAGTAAATCATATCCAAAGTAGACACCGGACATGGAAAGGAATTTCTCCAAGCTCGTTATATATATGTATGTATATATGTTTTTTTTTTTTTTTGCTTCCTCGTACGCAAAAATATTAGATTAGAAATTAGGATAACCATGGACAGCCAAGGGGCCAAGTCAGTCAGGGCCGGCTGGCCGGCAGGCAACAGACCATAGCGCCATTTACTTGATTGGGGATTGGGTGGCGACCTCTCACAAGTAAAGGATGGTGGGCCAGTGGGCCAGGCCAGGCCAGGCCAGGCCAGGCCAGGCTGCTAACCAACGGCCTGCCAAAAATTCCAAATGGTCCATGGTGAAACATAAATCATTGAAACTGACATTTCGCCATTTTACTGGATTTGTATACAGCAAAGGTTTCGCCTATATGCACACACACATACACACACATATATGCAAACATGTGAATGTGTGTGTGCTCTTGGTAATGTGCTATTTCTCAAAGATGCTTGAAATGAAAAAATGGTTCAACGGCATATGACCAATATTCACCAATTTCCGATATTTGTGCAACAAGCCCAAGCAAAAAGTGTGCCCATTAAACAGTTAAGTCAACGAATCTTCATTCATCCACAATATATGTTTTGGGGGGGTGCCCCAAATCACAGACAGGCCAGCCAGCTACGGTTCCAAAAAAAAAAAGGAAACTAATCCATATAAATCATTTTGCAATTGAATGCGGACATCGCTGACTGACGGCCACACACATTGTCCAAGGGTCTGCGGATGCTGAAGGTCGGCTTCTCCACAATTGATGGCTGCAGTTGGAATTGGTTGGAGTTCTTTGGTCTCCCACTGGGTCACTGGGTACGCCTGGCTGCCTGTCGAGTCCAATTTTTACTATAAGCTTTTCAATTCCTGTTTCCGTTAAAGGTATAGTCAAATTTATTTAATTATATTTTTAATTGTATTTATAGTAATGATATTCCCTTTTTTATATAATGAAATAATTAAATTATTACATTTAATTTTCAACTGAGTATTCCAAATAAATTTGCACACATAATAATGTAGCATATATATTTTGTACTGAATGGATTTATTGTCTTCTAAACATTAAACCAAATAAATCGATATATATCGAAAGTGTTTGCAGCTGCATCAAGTTGGCAGCGCCGACTGTCTCCGTATTAAATCTGCTTTCTGGCAGTCAAGTTGGCAGCTCTCACAAGTTTTACTGTCACAAAATTCTACAGTTTACAGTTTACATATATATATATATATAATTATTAAAACTGAATAAGTCTATAATGATGTTCAGAGCCGTGAGATATTCGGGACTGTCGCGTTCTGTGCATCTGCAGCGCTTTGCCAGTTCGAGTGTCAATCGGAAACACGACTACGATTTGGTGGTGCTGGGCGGTGGCTCTGGTGGCTTGGCCTGTGCCAAGGAGGCGGTGGAGTACGGTGCACGTGTGCTATGCCTTGACTATGTGAAACCAACGCCAGCGGGCACCAAATGGGGCGTGGGTGGCACCTGCGTCAATGTGGGCTGCATACCCAAGAAACTGATGCATCAGGCATCGCTGCTGGGCGAGGCTGTGCATGAGGCAGTCGCCTATGGCTGGAATGTCAACGATCGCGACATAAAGCCCGACTGGAAGAAACTGGTCAAGTCTGTGCAGAATCACATCAAGTCGGTCAATTGGGTGACGCGTGTCGATCTGCGCGACAAGCAGGTGGAATATGTCAACTCGATGGGTGCCTTTGTGGATGCCCGCACCATTGAGTACAGGACAAAACAGGGGGAACGGAAGCAGCTCAGCGCGGAGAACGTGGTAATTGCTGTGGGTGGACGGCCGCGTTATCCCTCGATACCGGGAGCCATCGAGTTCGGCATCACCAGCGATGATATCTTTAGCTATGAGAAGGAGCCGGGACGCACTTTAGTTGTTGGTGCAGGCTATGTGGGCCTGGAGTGCGCCTGCTTCCTCAAGGGACTCGGCTACGAGCCGACGGTGATGGTGCGTTCGATTGTGCTGCGTGGATTCGATCGCCAAATGTCCGAGCTGCTAGCTGCAATGATGACAGAGCGAGGCATTCCATTCCTCAACACCTGTATTCCCCTTGCCGTGCAGCGTCAGGCGGATGGCAGTCTGCTTGTGAAGTATCTGAATACAACCACCCAAAAGGAAGGGAGTGGCGTCTTCGACACAGTTCTGTGGGCCATTGGACGCAAAGGACTCACGGATGATCTCAATCTGGCTGCGGCTGGTGTCAAGACTCAGAACGACAAGATCACCGTTGATCACATGGAGGCGACCAATGTGCCACATATTTATGCCGTCGGGGACATCATCTATGGTCGCCCGGAGCTGACACCCGTAGCCATTCTGTCGGGTCGTTTGTTGGCGCGACGCCTCTTTGCTGGCTCTAAGCAGCTCATGGATTACACTGATGTGGCCACCACAGTGTTTACACCACTGGAATACTCTTGTGTTGGCATGTCCGAGGAGATGGCCATTGAAAAACTGGGTGCCGAGAATATCGAAGTATTTCACGGCTATTACAAGCCGACGGAGTTCTTCATACCCCAGAAGAGTGTGCGTTACTGTTATCTCAAGGCTGTAGCTGAGGTTTCTGGGGATCAAAAGATCTTGGGATTACACTATATGGGCCCCGTGGCTGGAGAGGTCATTCAGGGATTTGCCGCTGCATTAAAGTCGGGTCTAACCGTAAAAACCTTGCTGAACACCGTCGGCATTCATCCCACAACTGCGGAGGAGTTTACCAGACTGTCGATAACGAAGCGTTCGGGTCGAGATCCGACGCCAGCTTCGTGTTGCAGCTAAATAAATTGGTTTTTAGCTGTTAACTGTTTGATTTTGAGTTGCTTTAAATGTGAGATAATTAAGCATAAATAAAACTGTGGGTCTTAAAACTATATAGAAGATATTAACTGGATTTGAGCTGGCTTAGTGGAAAAGAATTATAATATAAGAAATTTTCATCGTTAAAATGATTTTTTCCAGGGGTTTTCTTTATCAATAACTCTTTTTTATATATTAAAATAAAACCCTTTGCAACAGATTTTATTTAGTTTTGACTACTACAAAAGAAAAGGAAAACCTGTTTATATATTTTTCTCAAATTTCCAAGAGTTTTCTTTATAAATTATAAAGCCAATATAAATTATAAATTATTATTAAATAAATAAATAAATGATTTATTATTAAAATAAAACACGTTAAAAAAGATTTTATTTATTTTTGACTGCTACAAAAGAAAGGGAAAATTGTATTTATATTTTGCTCAAATTTTACGCATGCTGGTCAGCTCTAAGAGTGTCTCTCCAGACTCACTTTCCTAAGCCCGATAAATATCTTCCTGTTCCACACAGAACGGTCTTTGGGGAGG
This sequence comes from Drosophila multiciliata, assembly GCA_037043605.1. Lineage (NCBI taxonomy): Eukaryota > Metazoa > Arthropoda > Insecta > Diptera > Drosophilidae > Drosophila > Drosophila multiciliata. Next base: position 7,877,471 of record JBAMBF010000301.1, read on the forward strand.
CATATAAAAAGACAATAAACTCAACTCTGACAATTTAGCAGAAAAAAAAGACTAATTGTTTGGCACACTTTCGCCATAGTTGGGAGCAAGTTGCAACAATCTTATTCTTATGCGAAGCATTCGTTGCAAGAGGCGAACTGACACGTTTTCTTGATTTGACATTTCAATATAAATGACGAGACGAGAGCCGGAAGGAGTCCGCAGTGTGACTATTTTTGACATATGAAGTTGTAATTTATGAAGTTCACGCTTAGCCAAAAAAAAGAGCAGAATAAAACCAGTCAGTTGGGAGGGCTTTCGATTTTTACATTTGCAGAAGTTTTCTTTGCCTCGGCTGTCGTTTCCGTTTTGTTGCACGAGTATCTCTGACCCACAATCAGATGCGTGCAATCTGACTGATGGCGCCGCAAAGTATGCCATGTTTTTGCTACGCCTGCCAGTCGCATGCCACAATAACAGCAGTTTTTTGTTTGGGGGCAGGCAGCAAAACAAAATAAAAATGAAAGCAAAAATGTTGATTAATGTTTACTTCCGATTTGCATAAATCTTGCTTTAGCATTTTTTTTTTCGGCATTTTTAGTTGCACGTTTTTGCTCTCATTTTTTTTGCCGGTTTGTTATAAATTATTTTTTTATTGGTTCGGTTTTGGTTGGTTGTCGTTTCGTTGCTTGCGGCAAAATATGCTCCTTGGTTAAATCGTTTGCTTGAAATTGCAATTTTATTTATACATTTGTTTGTTTGCCTGGCAACGAATTGGGTAACAAAGCGCAGCAGAAGCTGCAAATCAGGTGAAAGGGGTAAAACTTACAAAACTTGATTACAAGCGGGTCAAGGCGGTTCGTGGGTGCAACAGAGGCTTCACAATTGCTTTCTCCAATGCGCCAATTCGCCATTTTGCCATTTGGCCAAAAGCATAGCCCGGTCCATAACTCTTCGATTAGCTTTGCCAACTCATTTAACAAATGGTCTGGCTGACAGTAAGAAAATATAACAAATTTACTCGAGAATAACGAAAAACTGCTTTTAGTTTCCATTGCAACACCTTACAATCATAAATTGTGACCGCATACCCCCGTCCCGTCCCGCCCACGCGCAACGCCACGCCCCGCCCCGCTTCGTCTTCGGAGGACGTGCAATGAGTGCGCTGCAAAACTTTTGCTTCCCGAAAAGTTAAAGCCCCGCGGGTAATTCGATAAAGCGTAAAATTTTGCACTTAAACTATTTTCTTGCTGGCGTTTGAAAATTGCATTGTTGTTGCATTTTCGTTATTACTGTTGCTTTTACTGTGGCAGTGGCAAGTTGCACGCCAACTGTTGTCAGTTGACCTGTGTAACTGGTTTTGAATTACAATAAAATTCAGTTGAAAAATTCATAGCCGACATTCTGAAAACCAGAACTGATTTCGTCTCCAGCTGCTGTGAATTTTAAGTAATTTTTTGAACTAGATTAAAATGTGAAAAATTTAGCTCTTTGAAGAAATGACAAAACGCATATTAAATAATGCAAATTAATTATATTTTATGTACAAAAAATTGACTTCCACTTAAATTGAAAAAGGGTTAAAAGCAAATAATGAATTGAAATAAATAAACATATTTTTGTTCAGTATTTAAAGTAGAGTCAGTATTACCATCTCAGAAATTATTTTGCAAATTAGTAATTAATATGAATTAAGTGTTTATCAATTCGTAAATACCAAAAAAAAAAAAAAAATTAACTGACATTTTTCAGATTATTTTATAAAATAACAAAAATAAAATTAGTTAGTAGTAAAATATATCATTATAATTTTTAATCTAATTTAACATATTTTTTCTGAATTATTATTTTAAAATTTCTGTTAAATTCAATTAACATTTTTTGTCAATTTATTTATGTCAAAGCCAACAATCTTGAGGCAGTTGTCTGTTAAATTTGAATATCTCATCGGCTTTTCGTGTCTCGTCACTTAATACACAGGCCACATGCCAAGACAAATTGTCTTTAATCTGCCATTGAGGACATAAGAGGAGAATGCTTAAATATTATGAATAAAACTAACAGCAGAGCCGTAAATTTAATTTAATAATTACCATTAGCAATCGTTCAAAACGTTGTCTTGCGCAATTATACTGAATTGACAAGAAGACTGGAAATTAACAAACAAATATTCGCACATTATCAACTTTTGTTTAATTACACATGGCTAACAAATCCAGATGCATTTGCAGATACAATGTCAGATTTAGATGTATTTGCTGATGGAGATGCAGATGCAGATGGAGATGGAGATGGAGATGGAGATACAGGTACAGATGCAGATACAGATACAGATACAGATGCAGATGCAGATGCAGATACAGATGCAGATACAGATACAGATACAGATACAGATACAGATACAGATACAGATACAGATACAGATACAGATACAGATACAGATACAGATACAGATACAGATACAGATACAGATACAGATACAGATACAGATACAGATACAGATACAGATACAGATACAGATACAGATATAGACACAGATACAACTGTAGACATATGCATACATGGAGATAGTTGTAAAAGCAAATACGTCTGCTGAATTCAAGAGCAGAACAAGCAAATCCTTCACACACACACACACACATACAGAAATACAAAGTCAGCGATGAAAGGCAGGTTGGATTTGTGGTGTAATTTCGCAAATGGAAATTGATATATTTAATAACTAAACTAAATAGAAAGCATTCTGCTGCTGCTGCTTGTTTGCCGAGTGTTTGTTTATTTGAATGGAAATTTAAAATGAAACTATTGAATCGTTGAATGCCTATTGTTTGGACAGTGTGGCGCCACTGGCCACAGGCGAATTTCAAAACCAAGTCCTTGGCAAACAAATCAAACGCTGATTGCAAATTTAATGGGATTTAAAATTTCAAATTGCTAAACAAGTCTTAAGCCCTACACACAATCTGGCCAGACTGCTAGGTGTGTGTGGGTGTGTGTGTGTGTGGGTGTGTATAGATGTCACGCACATCGTCCAGTACTCACAAGCTCGTTATGTGCCCCAGCCGTGTAACCACAAGCTGCTGTGGCTGCGTGCCTAAAGTGGAATTGTTTGTAATGCGCTGATGACGATGACAACGTGGACAGCTCCGATAGCAACATTATCAAAGAGCCACATATATATACATATATATATATATATATAAAGAGAAAGAGAGAGAGAGAGAGAGTGGCGGAGACTGGGTGCATGTCGTGGTATTTAATTTAAATGAGAATTTTAATTTCGTTTTAGCCAAGTTTGTCAATTGTCGGTGTTTTTACCTTAATTTCAACACGGATTGCTTTATATAAGAAATGAGTTATTATATTTAGTTAAAACTAAGAGAATATAATTAATAATAACAGCTAATATATATATATATAAAGATATAATTAAATATATAATAATTTCTTGAACTTTAGACAGTAATTAAGAAAGCTATAAATAAATAAATATATATTTTTTGTGTACTTTAAATTTCTGTTTTTATATGAATATGCATATTAAGAGTTGGAAAAAATGTTTTTTTTTGTTGAATAAGTAATTACATTTGCGATTTTGAAGAGATACTTTTTTAATCAACATTAACGCATTAAAGCAGCACTCGTCAGCAGTTGCCAGAAACTTCCACAAGCCTCTCATTTTGAAGGGCTTCCCGTCAAGTGTGCAGTTTTATTGTTGACTGCAGTGGATTTTCTTTCACTCCCCCCCCGTCTCGCTCTCTCTTGCTCTTTCCCACTTGGGCTGTGTCTTTGTTGTACACTCACCCTCTGGGAGTGTTTAAATATGTGTGTCGTAATTTAATTTCATAAAAGCAATTGTATTCCTGCCATGTGGCGACTAAGTTCGCCGGGGACTGCCACAAGCCAAAAGCCTCGACAAACTTCGCTCACATTTGCCGGAATGACAAAATGACGCTGCCAGCAACTGCTGCTGGAGTGGATTGGAGATTGGAGTCGAGAGGAGTGGAGCTGGAGTGGAGCTGGAGGGGACCTGGAGTGGAGCTGGCTGGCAGTGAGAGTGTGCCGCGTATTTATTTTATTTTTTAATGCCAACACCGAGAGCCAACGCAGACGACAAGCATTTTTATTGTCTTGTTTGCCAACAGCGACGGCGACGGCGACGTCGACGTCGACGTTGACGTCGGCGTGGAGAATCGCATATTTGACATTGGACTTGTGTGTCTGATAGCGTGCCAGCCAAAACATCACAATGGCTGGCAACACTGGCAAGCCGGCGGCCGTTACACACACGCACACACACACACACACACTCGCACACACACACACATACATTTGCAGTGCACATAATTGTGCCTGTTTACTTTGTGTGTGCGTTGATTTTTATTTTTGTAGTTGTGACTACGACAACGCGACGTATGCGCAACGTGTGGCAAATACAATGGCAGCAGCTGCCTCACACTCACACACACACGAACGCACACACGAACGCACTCCAGTCATATCATTTATGCACAAACGTTGCCAACTCTGCTTACAAATGCAACAAAGTCGCCGACTGCCTTTTTATTTGTCTGCTCCTCTCACATTTTTTTTCCTCTTTTTTTCAGCTCTTGCAAACTGCTAAAGGGATGGCTAAAGGGAAGCTGCTCCTGTTAGCGAGCTCAGCCTAACCACAAAGAGGAATTTACTCACTCACTCACACACACACACATATATATAACATATGCAATGGTATTCTAAAAACAAAAGGCAAAGAAAAGGCGCTTTTTAAGCACTTTCATATTAAATTAAAATTGCAGCCAACAGTTGAAAACGGCAGCTGTAACTCCAAAGATAGCGCACCAAAAGCCAAAAAAAAATACAAGAATGAAAAATGCTGAAACCGCAATGCGCTTAAATTGTGTACGAGAAAGGGGCGGTGTGAGGGGAGAGAGGTCTTTTGATACTGCCAGTTTCTTGAGCACTGTAAGTTGATTGAAATAAACTTGCTGGTTTAGCTGCTTTTCTCTCTGCAAAGATGAGTTGAGTTGCTCTGCTTGCGCCATAAATGGCTGATAAAAAACTTTACGTTTCAATAGTTTCGCAAAATAAAAAAATAACCAAAAATTATCTTCAATATAGGCTGAAACTTATTCTATACAAAAGCAAGTAAAAGAAACTCCAAACTTTGTGTAGGAGATGTGTATAATATTATTACTTTAATTTATCAAAGATGCTCCGGAGAAGAGAATTACTTTCATATTTATCTGATGTAAAAAATATTCTAAGAACTTATGCTGATCATATTAAATCATATGTATTATGTATTATATTATATATGTATCACAGCTGTTAAAATAATTATTTGTAAAATATATCTTATTTGATTAACATTTATATTAATATTATTCCGTTTCTTAATTGATTTCCCAGATACTGATATGCAACTGACTAAAAAAATACTTAATAGTTATAATATGCTCCGCCTTCTCGGCTTAAATATTGTTATGAATATTATATATATACATATATTATATATACAAACATCTAATCTGAAATGATCTAGTCGATGTCTAAAAATTATAGAGAATATTCGTTTTTGGCCTGCTTAATTATGCCTCATTTGCTGTGGAGTCAAGCTAAAAACTCTTTTTCCAATGCAATGAAAAATGAGACGTTAAAAAAAGGAAATCCGGAGAAAAGCAGGAGCAGGAGCAGGAGTAGGAGGAGGAGCAGGGAGCAGGAGCAATTACATTGTTGTATAGCAACAACAATAACAAAAATCGCACACGTGTGCGTGATTTAGAAAGCTGCCACAGTAAAAAAAAACATAATCAGCGACAACAAAAGCTTGCAACAGCTGTCGGCGAAAGGATAAAAGAGTATGTGGCAAGGAGTTGAGTGTGTGTGTGTGTACGGGTGTGTGTGTGTGTGGGTTAGACGCTGTCAGACATTCGTCTCACTTTAGCATATCAAAAAGTGCACAAAGCCAAAGGCAAATGGGTGAAAGGAAACTTGACAGATAGTTGGACGTGTGTGTAGCATTGGTGGACAGGTGGCGCCACAGTCCTAATTATGTTGATCAGTGTAAAAAATGATGCGTAGAGCATTCAAATCACATCAGCGAGACCCGCATCATTTTGGGGCAGCAACTGCTGATCAATATCAAATTAAATAACAGCAAATTTCTTTTGTTGTTGCTCTATTTTGGCCAGGTTTTTGGGCCTTTGTGTTGCAGCTGCCGCAGCTGTTGTTGTTGTTGTAAAGTCAACTTTTTGTGTACATTCGATGCGGAAAATTGTCATTGTTGGTTTCGTTGTAAATTAATTGGCTGTGGCTGCCTCTGTTTGTGGGTGCAATGTGCACTTGCAGGTGTGTGTGCGTGTGTGTGTGTGTGTATGTGTGTGTGTGTGTGTGTGTGTGTTTGTGCTTTGGCCTGAGCGACAGTCTAGGTAATAAAATATTCGCACATGAGTGAAATTGAATAGTTTGCTGCAGTTTTGCACAATTCCCAGTTGCCATGGAATCATTCACTCAATTATGCATATATATATATATATATATATCGGAAGGGGTATGAACAATCCAAACAGGAGGCGTGGCATTGCGGCAAGAATCTTGGTTTTAATTTACAAATCGATGCAATTTTTAGAAAGACTTTCAGACTAAAGAATATTAAACAACTTTAAGCAACTTGAACATGTAATTCAGATGGCTAAAAGTAAGTTAACTGAAACTAATCTGCTGATGAGGAAAGCAATTTAGAAGCAATTAAATTATAATTGAATAGATGTAAAATGATTGCACAATTGTAATATTTAATATATACATCGGGATTAATAAAGGATTAATACATTTTTGGTATGTGAATGAAAGGAAATTGAAAAGCTGTCAGTCAGAATTTAGCCGGCTTGTTTTATGCGCTCATCAAAGTCAACAACCTATTAAGTCGCATGCAGCCAGCCAGTAGACAATGATGACTGCTGTCATGTCATCAAACATGGTACACACACACACACACACACACGCACAACAAAAAGTGGGTGTTTGGCTTTTTGCTGCTGTTGGTGAAAGCCACAAAAATATGAGAGCTGTGTAAAAGTTTAGCTCGGCCCACACTAATTTCAATATGTACAGCATCTTTTCAGGATGTGCATATATACATGTGTATCTCTGTGTGTGTGTGTGTGTGCCATGCTTGTTTCTCTAACAAGCCTTTTGTTAAACGAGACCCGAACGAGGCACAGGCCCAGACAGATGGTAAACATGTCAAATTGACAGTGTGTAGAGTAAAAGCGACGTCGGCCAAATGACACCGACAGCGCCGCCTGCTGTCCAACGTCTGCTATCTCCCTACTGCTGACTTCTGTCAACTGTCTGGCAGCGATCTAGTAGACACCCCCACACACCTCCCAGCACACACACTGATATCCGGGCATCGAGCATCGAGCATTTTGCCATGCTTTCCATTTTTAACCCATTTTTTCTACGCCTCGTTTGGCTGTAGGGTGTGAATTATTAAAAGCTACATGCAGCAAAGAGCAGGAGCAGCGGCGGGTGCAGCGGGGCAAAGCGGGCAAAAAGTCTAAATTAGCAGAAGCCCAGCACCAAAGCACAATCAGAATGACAGTCAGGGCCGAGCGACAGCCTTTGCATTGTTTCACTTTCAGCGAATATAATCATCATCATCATCATCATTATCAGCATCATTGTTATTATTATGAATCATGATTATCATTAACATGAGCATTGTGATAGGCCCCACTGCATTTATTCCATTCCCTTCCCTTCCCTTCCATTCCCTTCCATTCTTCTCTTAGACGCTGCGTGATCCAGCGCTTTGGCACATCGCCATTTGCCGTTTCCAAGTCCTTTCGCTTGTCACTCATTCGCATAAACAGTTAATTATGCATAATATGCATTTTGCTGTCATGCTGCGCAACTTTATTCTACACCCACCCCTCCCCCCCCCTCGCATACCCAGCGTTTTTATTACTGCTGCCCTTCACACGTCGCCTCTGCTGCTGCTGCCTTTGTTGCTGGCGTCGTGTTAATGTTTTTAAATGCGCTCATTTGTTTTTGTGTGTTGTTGTGTGTGTGTGTGTAACTGTTTGGTTGTGTATGTGAGTACCAAAGTGTGGTGCGTGGTGTGTCGGGTAATTGGCAGTCGGTAATTCGCTGTTCGACCCAAAGGATTCGCCGCTGCATATTTGTGATTTAATTGGGATACACCGACAGCAATAATAACTATAATTTACTTGACTATGAGATACCCTGTATATAAAACAGTTAGAGAGGATTGCTTCTTTATTTCAAGGTGTATATACATCCTTTTTTTTTGTATTTGCTTAAATAATTAAATACATAATTACATAAGTTGTTTTTATGCGCAGTTTTCTATTTATTTTAATATAAACACTTATTTTAATTAATGAGAATTTGCTATGAAAATTTAAGCTGAAGTAAAATTAATTTGGTTTTCTTTTTGTTTATTATTTAAAATTATATGATATTGATAATAATAGCATAATATTATTTATTATTATTATTATTTATTTATTTTTATTATTCATTTATTTATTCTGGATAAATGTGCTTGCAATAAAATGCCTTAATTAAATCGTAGTTTAGTTATTAAATATATATACACTGTATTTTATATTTATAAATGAGTATGTAGAAATATATATGTATATTTGTATACCTATGCTCTGTAGACTTAGCCACATCTTCGTCTAGTTTGAGGAATGGAGCAACAAATAGTCAATATTTGATGGCCAATTACATTTCATATGCCAATACGCCGCAAACTCTGCAACACTATGCAGTAAAAAGCTTCAAAAAACACTTAAAATTCAATTGGGCTGCGATTTGCATATGGTTCACACGAACAGGCTGAATTGGCCAAAAGCGAACCGTGTGGGAAAGGGGGAAGGGGGAAGGGGGAAGGGAAGTGTGAGTTTTGTGCTGCTGTTAGCATAAAATTCACTTTAGCATTTCCTGCTAGCTGACTATTTTTGCGTGTGCTGCGTTTAAACTACGCAAAGTGCTGCTGACAATTATTACATCCGCACTACATTCACACAGACACAACACACACACACACACACGTACACTAACTCATAAGTGTGTGTGTGTGTGTGTGTGCAAACGGAAGTCAAAGTAGAAAAAAAATAATATGTTAGTCAGACATGTGAATACCGAGAACAAAATGAACACAGCAAGGCCAAAAAGAGAGAGAGAGAGAGAGAGAAGGAGAGAGAGAGAGAGAGAAGGAGAGAAAGAGAGAGAGCACAAGTGAGAGTGTGAGAGAAATGGAACAACCAAATTAAAAAGGAAAAGGAAACGCATAAAAAAAAGCGACGATTGAATTTAAATGCCCAGCCACTTCAGCATAGACGACGCCTCCAACTTCGATTCCCGGTTTCGACCCGAAGTCAGAGTCCATGGCCAAAATGTCAGCTGCGAGGGTGACGCCGACGACGACGACGACGAGAGCACAGCCCATTTCCTTTTTGGAACTGCCTTCGACAACGCCTGCCAATGTGCATTTGAGTAAGTCATTGAGAGCCAAGCCAGTTGCTAAGATTTCTCTGACCCCCCCAAAACCCAGCACCCAGCACAGAGCCACTCCTTGGGTGCCAAGGAGCGAGGCATGCTAATGGGCACTGGGCATTCGGAAAAGCCGTTCTGGTCAGTTAGGCGAGTGTGGGAGTTGAAATGCCGTCTGGCATTATAGAAATAGGTTGTTAATATGCATGACCATATGCCAAGTGGGATGTACAAAGCGGAACGGATCGGAAAGAATGCCAAGTTCGTCGTCTTCTTATGCTAAGCTGCTTGGCAACTCAAAATGCCGCTTTGTCTTTTATTGCCCATGGACTGGACCCAAGACGGTTCTGTTAGTTTTAACCAACGACCAGGGGGAGGGACGAGGATGTATGTAAAGTTGATTGCTAACCAGTTGGGTTGCTCTAACTTTTGGCTTCCAGCAACGATGAGCTTACTTAGCAAAGCCATTCAACATTTCTATGAATATATTGAAAAATGTTTAAATCAATTATTGGAAGAGATCACAAAAAACATCTCGTTGGACAGTATTTAAATCGGGTAAAAACTTAAAGTTATATAAATCAGAGACTATATCTGCTGCAGGATTACTTCGGATGCTAGACAAGGATTAAGTTGTGGTCCATCATCAACCCAGCGCAATTAGAAGTATGTCAAAGTAAACATGTTCTTGCATATTAAACATAAACAAAGCACTTCCACTTTCTGGCAGCCAATCAAGCAATCGCAGATTCCAGTGCCCTTTTGGAGCCGGGCTCTGCTCTCTCTCTCAGCAATTCATTAAGTGTCAAAAAGTTTTGCTTTTGGTCATTTCTTTGGCGCCCAGCAATTTGCATACATCGAGGAGTTGTTTGAGGGGGTGTGTGGCAGGCTTCTTTCACTATTTTTGAAAGCACCGAAAAACGAGATTTGAAAAGCCAAACTCCGAGCATGATGCTTGAATGGGTCGCATAGAAAGTTTCCACCTTGCAGCCATCGAAATGCAGGACAATGGCTGAGCAACGTGTGCCGTTGTCCATTGTATGAATGACTGAAAGGACATTGAATTTAATTTATTTGAAAACGCAGTGCACAGTCTGAAACTAAAGTTTTCATGCCGTCCTCTCTGCTATCTGTGTGTGTGTGTGTGTGTGAGTGTGAGAGTGTGTGTCTGTATTTATTCTAAAAGGAGCAGTGGAAAATTACACAGCTTTGGCTTTTTGCAAGAGCTCCTCTTGTTGTATGGATGAATATTTAGATATTTTACGCTTTTTTCACTTGTTGTTGTTGTTGTTGTTGCTGTTGTTGTTGCTGTTGCAGCTGCAAATATTTTTTGTGTTTGTTGTGCAAGCAAAATTAACTTTGGCCATTTTAATTAAATTTTTGGACATTTTGGTTTTGAGCTACATAATAGAACAATTTTTAGCCGGACGCTGTAAGTGTGTGCGAGTGTGTGTGTGTGTGTGTGTAAGTATAATGAAACTTTGGTATTTAAGATATTCATTTTAAAGTTTGGCAGTGCAATTGAAATGAATAAATAATCCAGATCAACAATTTCACAACAACTCTGTGCTTCAAAAAGTTCAATTTAAATTACAACACAATTTAAAATAAAATATATATATTTATTTATATATCTCTCTGATGGGGAAAGTTGCCAGGAACTGAGACAAAACTCAAATAATATATCCAAATTAATAAAAACTACTTTTCACAAAATGGGAAATGGAATGGATGCAAATGGATGAATTGTGGGATTCAAATAAAAAAAGAGCTTTGCGTTTCCATAATCAGTTCAATTCCAACTCAAAGGAGAAATACCTAATTTAATTATGTGCGCTGTTGGGGCAGACCTCAAGGCAAATGCCCCAGCGCATCAACCTAACCGTTAATACGTAATAAATATGTTAAAATAAAGTGGAGGAGGGAGGAGGGAGGAGGGACGAGGGAGGATGGAGACAAGAAAGCAGCTCAGAAAACGGAAATAAAATAAAAGAAATATGTTGCATAATTTTGAGCTTTGTTCCGACTTAGTACCTTTCCACACATACCCACACACTCTGCCACACACACTCGCAAATGCAGGCAGATCCTCAGATCCTTTTGCGTCAACTTAACAGCGTAAAAAATATCCAAGGCAACAATAAGAACAATAGTTCCCCAGGGAGAGTCGCCGATTGCCGCGCACCGTCCTGGTAAAAAGGCAAATGGCGTGCACACACAACACGCACACACACTCACACACACACACACACACTCACACACTCATACACGCATGCAAATCCTTTTGCTGGCGGCAGCTGCTGCCTTTGCTGCTTTTTATTTTAACATTTTTATTTTATTTCCACTGCGCCTTTTGTAAGCATCTTTGGCCTCTGCCACGCCTTGTCGGCTCTGCCGCCAGCTTTTCAATTTTTATTTCTCGTTTTCTTCACACACACACACACACACAAACACACACACACACGCACACACAATGTGCGAAAGGATACATTTTTACATATTTTTCTACCTTTAAAAATAATTTCCAAGCATTTTCTTGGCTTATTTTGTTGCGCAGTTGCCGCTAACTTGAAACGGAATTCGAATGTATATTTAACTGTGTGTGTGTGTGTGTGCCACTATGTGTGTGTGTGTCTTTCAGTTACAGACACAAAGCACATTTGCGTTGGCATTTCATCGATTGTTGTTTTGTTTTTGGATGAAAGTGCTCTAAGAAAGTATCTAGAATAATTGGGAATATCTCCGATCGTTGGCGTATCTATCTACCTTTGATCAGTAAAGCCAGTCAAGCTGTGTAATACTAATATGGAATATTGAACTGCATATGTATTGTGTTTACAGGGCATCTTGCAGTCGAGTTATTTTTATCGTTGGACAACCATTCAGATGGCAGAATGCAAGCAGCAAACAAAAGAACTGCGAATCGAGCAGCAAAGAGAGACAATCACTAACCCAACATCTCATTCACACACACACACACACACACATACATACACACACACACACACATACATAGAGGCACTTCCGCGTGCACACATAGATACCAAGACACGAACAAACCGCCAGCGACTTGATGATATTTTTCCTTATGCAAATCGTATGTGGTTCCTGCCTCGAGTTCCTGCAACGTTATCCCAACTGCCACTAGGCGTGCGTATGAATACATCTCTATGTAAAGCGTATGTGTGTGTGTTGTTGCATATATAAATGCCTTGCTACATATAAGTGTAAGCTATGTAAAGCGAATAAACTAGAAGCAAAGCAGAAGAAGCACAACAAATGGCTTGCAACTTGCAACACACACACACACACACACATTTCTATCCACACATCACATGAAAATGAAATGAAAAATTCCATAAGACACACCGGCCTGCAAGCATGCAACGTTTATTATTGAATTCATAGCATTTACATTAAGCGTCATCACGCATAACACGACGAACAATTCAAACTCAATAAAGAATCCCAGAAAAGAGAAAAAAAAGTAAATTCAAAGGATATATATTTTTTAACAATAGTTAGAGGTAAAAGTAAGCATTTCGAACAGAAATACAGAAATACTTATTAGAATTGTCCTCACTAAATACATGATGAGAAAAAATAAGTACAAAAGTAAATAAAAGGAAAGAGTTTAAATACACCAGACAATTTGCGGGTTATTAAATAAAATCTTTACATTAAAGCTGAAATTTTTTATTTATTCAATAAAATCTGTATATTTTAGTTAAAGTTTTATATATATAATAAAGGGAAAGACAAGATCAGATATTTTTTTCTTCACAAATTATTTAAGCACAATATTTATATTTAGTGTAAAGAATTTTATGAATATATTTTTTAATTCCTGTAATTTATATTTTGCAGATACAACTCTTCTTTTAATAACTCGATATCAGTTAAAAATAATTCAATTACAATTCGATAATTAAATTCACACACTCCATTAATCAGAATGCTGTAATGTGTCAGCAGGCATGTCAAATTAAGGCCCATATTGTTAACGCCATTTGAGTCAGAGGCTTAGAGGTAAATACCCTCGACTCGACTGCTGCACAAAACTCATTGATAAATAATGTGCAACATGAGGCATTACAATAGATGCACATATGTAAATAGCATGCAACATAGAGAAACCGACTTGGACTCAGTCTGTTTATATATATATATCTAGTATATATGAATTACAATGGAAAACTTATCATTTGTGAGGTTCCTTTAGTCGTTTCACGAATTTATTGTTTAAGCATTTTGCAGAACAGCAAAAAGAAGCATTCCTCACTTGTGGCAAAAGAAGATGAGGAAAATTCTTTGCCCCGCCTTGGTTTTTCCCTATTTTTATTTGTCTGCATTATTGAACAAATATTTGCCAACATTTTCTCGTATTTGATTTTATTCAATAAGCGCAGCTGCATTCAGCTTGCATTTATTTAATTTCTTAACAAGTGTCTCCTCAACTTGCCACATAGAAAGTATTTCTTTGCTGTGGCACATATGTATTTATGTGCTTATGCAACAAGTGTGAGCATACTCAAATACATATGCCTTTTAAATGTTTATCTTGTCTTTTATATTTAATGATTTCATCAAGTCTTTTTTTGACATTTCACTTACCTTTTGGACAATCAATTTCATTGTACATTTATTTGCAGCATCCGACGAGAGACCGCAAAACCGAACCACAGCCAATATTGCAATTTACTTTTCGCTTGTAAAATCAATTCTCATTGTTAGACGCGAAATTAATTAAAAAAAATTGGGTTTTCATAAATGTTGATTTTGTGAACAAAGTTGTTAAAGTTGTTGCATTAAGTGGTTTGTCACAGTTTATTAGTTCTTGGCGTTGTATTCAAATTTGAGTTTCAATAATAATCTTTTGAATATTGATGAAAACTATGCACTTTATTCTAGTTTAAACACTCTATTGTGCCAGTGGCTGTGTTTTGTTTTGTTTGGTTTGGTTTGGTTTATATTTGTTTGTTTATTTGTTTATCTGTTTGCATGTTAATTTAAATTTTGAATTTGCTCACGCATGCAGCAAATGCCGCTGCGGGCCATTTAAGAAAGTTTCGCTTTTGTGTGTTTCGCTAGTTTCGCTAGTTTCGCTAGTTGCAAGCGTTTTGGCCATATTCATTTACCCGCGAATTATTAGGGAGCCAGCTGTCGGTGCTGTCAGTGCTCAACCAAAATTTATGTGCCCCTCCGGCTGCTTATACTATTGAATGTGCTGCATACATTAAGCGTATATATTTATATATATATATATCTGTAGTGAAAACATATACATTATCGTTTTTACAGTTATAGTTTATGCTCTGCTCTATATAATAATAATATGAATTATAGTATTTTTAATATGTTTATAGTTAGGCAGAGTGGCTAACCAATTATCTAAAAATAAATTATGTATTTTCCCTTAAATTTGATATTTTAAATTAAGCAAATTTTATTGCACTCATGGCAATCAGTTGCCAATAAAATAAATTTATGAATATTACGCATACGCATAGTTGTCTGAACATAGTGGATAATGAGGCAGCTTGGCTTGGCCTGAAAAATGGTTGCGCCACATGAGCGAAAAGGCCTAAAAATCTAGTTGTGGCGCCAGTGAAAATTAGGTTTTCTCTCGAAGCGTTATGATTGCCAACTTGTTACTGTTGCACAAGCACAAATACGCACACACACACACACACACAGTGGTACTGAGCTGAGAGGGGCACTTGAAAACATTGCACACTTTTTGGCGCCAAATGACATTCTGATTAGCCAACTCTCTGTGGCTGGTTTAAGCACAAACAGTTCGCTTGGCTGAAGCGGCATTTTACATGATGATATTCACAGCACTTTCAATTGGCAATTTTGGGACGGCACATTTCGAAGCACGTCGTTTGAAAATGTACGCTAAACTGCAGTTAAGTTTTGGCCGCAGCAACAAAAATTAATGCAAAATTGTATACACACGACACGAGAATGACGACTACGACAACGGCAACGAGGACGCTGGCGCTGACGCTGACTACGACGACGACGACGACGACGATGACGACGACGACGATGGTGTCGATGGTGTCGACGAAACAGAAGAGCAGCAGCAGCAGAAGCTGAAACAGCAGCAGCTCATTGTTGCGCTTGCCACATTGAATGCGATGCGTTATGGCGGCGTTAGCCTGATGCGACGATGCGACTACCGGCCGCATTTTACCATCAGCTTCGTCGTCTCAGTTGTCGTCGTATACACACACACACACACACACACACACATGCAGTAGACACACACACACACACACATACGCTCGGAGATGAGCAACAGTCGTCGCTGGCAGCGGCAGAGATGAGATTTCACTTCCGCAATTCTCTCGTTTGTTGCTCTCAACAAAACCGAAATTCGCCAGCTGTGTTTGGCTGCCGCACACAATAAAAGTTATGCAAAAGCCAAAATAGCAGCGGCAAGCACCTAAAAGCAGCACTAAAATACGCTATGTATGTGTATCTTTGCCTTTGTATCTGTGTGTACTCATCGCTGCTGAGGGCAACGTCGGCGCTTACTTTGGCTCTGTTGACAGCAGCCTTTAATGAGCGACAACATTTGCAAATCCCTTCGGCTTGTAACAGTCAGTTAACGAACTATCAGCGAAGAGCTTTCGCTGAGCTTTCTGTTAGAAAGTAGGGGCTATTTCCCCTACACTCTTTAAGACAGTAACAGATCTGAGCTTGGAAAGCTTTAAGCTGTTCTTGAAAGCTCCTAACAGAGAAATGCTAAGTAACAGTTGTATGTACAATAAGTTAAACTAATAATTTGATAATTTAATAAAGAAAGCTAATTTATATTCAATGATTTATTTATATATAATACATTTTGCATATAAAGTTTATTTAGCCAAGCCTCAGCAGAGCTTTCGAATTATCTGACAGTGTTGCAGTAACATTTATGTTACTGTATTTTAACAGCAGCATATGCTTAACATCAAACCCCTTTGCAATGTCATTTAACATTATCTAACTGCCCCTGATGCAGCAGGGGTAGGCAAAAAACTTGACGAAACTTCTGCAAAGAGTCAACATTTAGAGTGCAGGAGGGGTAGTAAGTGAGAGAGAGAGAGAGAGAGAGAGAGAGAGCGAGTTACTGCCAGATTTGGGGTAGCAAACTTCAATAACATGAGGCATGTTAAGTAGTTCTGAATTTTAACGACAAAGAGAACTGTAAGCCGACCGTTGGAATTTCAATCCGTTACAAAACCCAATTTGGCAGCCATCTTTATATTTACCCACAAACAATTGTAATAAAAAAAAAATAAATTTGATATAAAATCTGATTTTGTCAGTTGGGAAAAATAATATTTGTAGCATTTTGGCTTGCGCCATTGTCAACAGTTTATGGCATTAAATGCTTTCAGCCATTTACAGCTCAGCTTTTGCTCAGCACCACACAAAGTGCAAAGCTTTGGTGTGGGTTAAATGCAGCTAACATAAAATTAAGTTTATAACAAACTTCTTTGCTATAAACTTGCTACTTATGGCAAACTGCAGCAGGAGGGAAAGTGTGCTATTAATAATAGTAATACTTTTACACTACGCACCAAGTTGGAATCCAGCCAATTTGCTCATCATTAGGTCAAATTTGAGTCGTTTTCCTTCCTTCCCCCCACTGAAAATTTTCTGCATGCTTCGCACTTTGTTTTTTGCTCGACTTGTTCAATTGTTGCCTTAATTTTTGCAACACTGCTCGCAATTTTTATGATATTCATGAGACTTCAGCTGTGTCTGTGTGTGTGGGTGTATTTGTGTGTGTGCATCACGTATAAATATTTTACGACGTCCTTCAGTCATTTACTTTTATTGCAATATTTGCTCACTCAACGTTTATGATGATCATTTTAAGCCATTTTTATGGCCAGCTGCTGTGCGAATTGCATGAATCACAGACCCGCTCTACACGGAGCAGGAACAGCAGCACCAGCAGCAGGAGCAGCATTCAGCATTCAGCATGTGAGTACCCGAGTACCCCAAGTGCCCTTAGGTGTTTGTCTGTCTGACATACTCTCTCTTCCACCTTCTCTGTCGTCGTCTCTGTCTGCGAGTGTTTAGCCCCACAATGTTGCTAAATATTTGGCTACCTTTTGGCCACTTGGCTGCTTTTTATATAAATGGCAACTCATTAAATTGCTGAACACCGTTGCCCAAACTCTAAGTCGAAGGGGAGCCCGTAAATTGGTCAGGTGTCCTACTCGTTTGTAGCATGCCCCAACTCCCCGCAGCAACGCCCACCATTTATTGCATACTTTTGTGCACATTTTTGGGAGTGAAATTCTAATTTGGTCAACAACTTGTCACATCATTTAAGCTGCCGGCCACGTAATGAGGACGACTAAGCTCAGTCAGAGCCAAAAAATTTAACCGGGCCAAGACATGCCACAAACTTTAACACCAAACACTCACTACAACTGGCATTTGCACGTGCCACTGGAGCCGGACAGGGACTGGGAACTGGAAACTATGTCAACTGCAACTTAGATGTGAATGTGGGCGTAACTATGCCGCACACAAAACTATGCTAAAGTTGATGCCACTTTTTGGCTGCAGCACTTAAAGGATACGCTCGATTGCTTTCCGGCCTCAACTCGGCCGAAATCCTTGGCTTGCTACTAACTGTTTTGCTCTCAATATTTCAGCAAATTTCTAGCGCCATCGGGCCGAACAAAAAGTGCACTTCATTTGATTTAAATTGATACGATGTCAGTTTGAATTTCATTTTGTAAAATGGCATAGCTAAAAATGTTGTCCTAACCGCCACTTGAACGACAGACAGACAGACAGACAGACACACAGCCTGGCCAGGCCAAGTGGGTACTGCCTGCTTCGAGTTATAAGTTATAATGGCCTGACCACAATTTCCCACTTGACAGCGGCCAAAAGGCATGCTCAAGTGGCTCGAATGCTTAAGAGCCGAATGTATTCATGTGAATTCGAGATGAGATTCCAACTTGAGATGAGAGGCGACGACGCCTTTGTCCAAGTCCAAAAGGCATACTTTACCTAACTTTACAGTTGCATAAAAAATTTAAAGTAATCTCCAGGAAACTTGCACTTAGTTTTAGCTTATCAATAAGCAACTTTTGGCTTACTCAATCGCATCTAACGTGTTTTTTTTGTGTGTTGCAACGTGCAGCCTTTTTGGCGGCACACTCGGACGACGGCCAGGCGGCTAAGATTTTTTTTTTTAAGACCAAGTTTTTAAGTGCAACTAACTGTCATTTTGTTTGTGGCAAGAGTAGGCGTTCTTCTGTTGTGCATCGGTGCACATTGTTGATTTGCCAAGACACACACACACACACACACACAAAGTTCGCTAAAGTGCACGGAACAATAATTCAATTAAAGTTCTTCACAACTGCTGCAATAAGCCAACAACGAGTATTTTGGCTTGAACCGACTAACCAAATAAAAATCATGCACTTTTCAACGCTTATGTTGAAATCGATGGTACTCAATGAAGCGTCCAAATGCTATTTCAATTGAACATTTGCAAAAAATTAAACACACACACACACACACATACACACACATAAAAAACGCGCCCTTTAGCAACTGCATAATATCCACCAACCCCCCCCTCAGTCTACACCCCTGGAATCATAACAAAAACAAGAGCAATTGCAATTGCAGGTTTCACTCTTCCCCCCAATGGAGAGCACAGTCCATTGCACACTCAGCCACACACACACACACACACACACACACACACACACACACACACACAGTTATCGACATGGACAATGACAAGTACATGGGCATAATAAAGTCTTGGAATTTATTTTTATGTGCATATAATAGAGGGCAGCTAAACCACCCACCCAAAAATACACACACACGCCCCCCCATCACCACTCCGCCCCTCTTTGCAGATAGGTCGCCCAATCATGCAGGCCAGTCAGTGCCCCCCAAGAGACGCATTTCATCTGACAATGCCGAGCATTTTATTTGCCTGCAAAAACTCGAAACTGAGAAGCGGCCCTCTGCAAATACGAGCGAACAACAATAACAGTTACAAGACAAAATAAACAGTTGTCTCGTGTGTGGGTTGGATGGAGGGGGGTGGAGTTGGAGTTGGGGTTTGGAGAGTTAGGGCAGAATCAGGGCCATGCAATGCAGTGACTTTCTTCATCGTGTCCAATGCATTGGCCAAAAATGGGTCTGGCGAAAATGTCCGCATCGAATTTTCGAATTTTGCCAATATTTGCGTAGTCATTCGAAGATTATCCTAATTGAGAATCTCGGCGTATAATTTTTGGGGGGAGGGGGATGGGGGCGATGGGTCGGAAAACCCTTAGGGTTGATGTCATGACGGGGGCTGATAGCCGTGTCGATAAGACTTCAGGTCAAATAGATGAGATAGATGTGAGTTGGACGGATGTGAATGTGTCTAAAAGCGGAAGCATGAAATTGTTGCATGTTGCAAGTGGAGTTGCATAATTAATGAATTTCGAGCTAGGATTATTGATACAGCAAACAAGTTTAAAGAAGTTTCCTGCAGGCTGTGTAAATCTCGAAATATGTGCTCTAAATACGCATCTTTGATTCACTTCCTGTCGATGGGGGGGCAGCAAATGAAGTACAAACAAAAGACGCCTTGACCACTTTGCAGCCCTCCTTCAAACCATCCCCCTTTCCCCCCTCTGTTAAAAGGATGCTTCTGTCACAATTCATTACGAGCACAAGCAACGTAGGAAAACATAAATAAACTTTTTGTTTTAGATTTCGTGACAAATGTACAAAATGTACACGAATAAAGACGAAGCCATCAACTTACCCCCAAAAATGATATTATCACGAGAAGCTAAATATTTACACAGGTCTCGGTCCCGGGCCCAAAATGGACAAGTGGAGCGAGCTAGCTGGCCTGGACTGTCGAAGCCAAAAAGGATTACTTATCGCATATTTTGACATAAGCTAAGTTCATCACTGAAATACGAGAGTCAATTGTCCAATGTCAGAATCGGTTTGTTGTGGGGGGGGGGGGAGGTTAAAGCCATCAAGCGGGCAGACAGACAGATGGGCAGGGAGACGTCCACTCGCTCGTGTGATGGGTGAATTGTGATAAGCCGAAACGTCCGGCACAAAATACTATGGGTTATGGGATTGAGGGGTCCACCACCGATTGCTCCTTTGTTTATAGGCCTGCTACGCCTTGTTTATTTGCATTTCGCTTGTTTGTATTTGCACTGAAATCGAGGCAGGACGCACAGGACGCACAGGACGAACAGGACGATTGCTTCGGTTTTTGTAGAATTGGCAAAAACTCTGTAGCACAATTGACAGCTTAGGGCTCGGAAAACAATTGATGGACATTCTGGACATATGCACAAAACTTGCCTTTGATTTCTTGTGTTTCTTTAAAATGCGAGTGCTAATAATGCCATATTATAAAAATCAAAAAAAAGGGACAATGGCAACGGATTTAATTCCACTTTATTTGTAGTTTTATTTTTAGGCTTCTTACCATTCCTAAAAAGTAGTCAATGGCACATAAAAGGGTTCCAAATCGCTTGGAATCCTTAGAAAAACTTTGCACAACTTTTTCTTTTTTTGATTGCGTAGAAATTGAAACAGACTGGGATAAAAGACAAATCACAAGTAAATCCAAATTTTAGAAATTCTTAACTAGAGTAAAAGAATTCTCTGGTAGAAATTAAAGTAAATTCGCTGCTGAAAATGTTAGTTAAAATTAAGTTATTTTGCTTTAAGTAAGGCATTTTTTTTTAAACTTAATCTGCAAAAAAATGTCACAAATAATTCACTTTTTTAGTTTTAGTTGAAATTTTAAAATCTTTAATTTTAAACACAAAACGCGTAAGTTTTGACATAGCCTTCGACACGAGTATATGCATAAATGTAGGTATATATATATATGTATATGTATATATATGTATGCCATTATGTATGCCTCATAGTTGGCTGTTGATTCCTCGACATGTTGTGTGGTGTGGTGTGCGTGCCACACACGATGACACTCTTAGAGCACCGCTGTAGTCCCGTGCCAAGCACAAGCCAAAACAAAACAAAACAGAACAGAAAAGCAGGAGAGAAGAGCAGAGAAGAGAAGAGCAGAGAACAGAACAACAAAAGGCAACAAGGAGAGGCTTACCAAGGACTCGGGCTGCAGAGTCTGGAGGTCTGGAGGAGCTGGTATTGAGACTACTCTGACTACTCATGCAGAGCAGCGGCTGGTTGTAAAGATATAAAATCAGACAACTGCAACAACAAAACAACAACAACAAACGACAGGAGCAGCCAGGACGAGGATGTTGTGCCCAGTCTAAGGACCCTCGCATCGTCTGGCTGCCACTGTGCTGCCACTGCTGCTACTGTCAGCTGCAGCGGCGATTTGTAGCGCCACAAGGATAATCACACTTTTAATCGTGATTTAAGTTTATGGCGCTGGTCGCTCGTTTAGTTTTCTTGCAACCCGACGCTTTGCCGGGGCAAAGATTTTCAATTTTTTCCATGGCTTCATCAGCATTGAAGGCAGTCAGGCAGGCAGTCGGGCAGGACAACGACAGGACCAAGCCAAGCCGCCTTGTTAACTTGCCGCTTTCATTTTTATATTTTTTAATGATTTTTATTGCATAACTGGCGGCATGTTTGCCCCCCCCTCGTCTGCATCATTGTCCTATGCGGCAATTGCACTTTGCCACATTTTATAGCTGCCAGAGGAGGAGCATCGGGATCAGCAGGAGCTGCAACAGCAGCCACCAATGATTTGTTGATAGTGCAGCGAAACTAAGCGAAATTACACAGGCAGAAAAGCAACTTATCCTTTTGTGCCTTTCCTCATCTAAATTACAGCCATGAAGAATGAGTTATCCCGGCTAAAGATTATTACAACTGGCAGAAGTATCTATTACAAATTAAATCAAATAAAGCAGTTATCTTAGCCTGAAGTACTGTGACCCATTATTGCACTCGGCCATAAACCGTTGAAGTTGCCACATGAACCCATTTTGGGCCATAGTTAGCCACACCTTTACCAAATCATTTTGGCCTGTTATTTGTGCCAAATGTGAACTCCTCTCTATCTTCCCGTTGCTTGCTTTTACAAATTATGAACACTCACATAAATTTCACTTACTGCCAAGTTTGCCAACCTGAAATTGGGGCTGAGAATGTGGCTGAGACCGGGGCTGAGAATGTGGCTGAGACTGGGGCTGAGCTGTAAGCACCTTTTTGTGCTGTAATTAGAAGGCAGCAGTAAGTTAAGTTAGAGGCTAGTGGCCAACTTGAGCATTGAGAGCAGCTTCCTGCTAGATCCGGCACAATGGGGAGGGATCGGAGCAGGGGGATTGGCCACTTGAAATGCAAATTGCGTGCAAATTATGGCAAGCTGCCAGCCAAACAGGCAGGTGAGCAAGTTTTTTGATTTGTTGTTGTTTCAGCACCGGTTAAAAATTATCCAAGAGAGGAAATATTATTTAAGACTCGGAAGTTGTGTTTTTAATTGCTTGAGTTGCAATTCAATTTGCGTCCAAAGAATGAACAATTAAGCTGCAACTCACAAGAGACCTGAGCAGCTTAGCTTAAATATTTTATAAAGAGATTTTCAGCTTACAAATAAATGTCTTAAAATATATATAATATTTTTTTTTGTTTTATTTTTTATACTAAGGAAAGACATTTTCAGTTGTAATCATACAAAGAAATGTAAAAATATATATAATATTTTTTTTGTTCTATTTTTTATACTAAGGAAATATGTATTATTAAAATAAAAATGCTAATAAATAATTTAAACTGCGTAGTGTGCATAAAACCGTTGAAAACCTATTTGTCTAATTCTCAAAAAATATATTTTCTAAACTAAAATGCTTGAATAAAATATTCAATAAAAATTTGGGCAGCTATAGATGAATTTATTAGCATAGTTAAATATAATATAATATATTATAATATATTTTTCTTAATATATATTTTTATTTACCAATAATATCTTTTACTTCAAAAAAGTATCTTAAAATAATTCTTACATTAAGTAAAATTAAATATTGTGTTGACTCACCGTTATTATGAGTTAGGAAAGCGTTTTCTGCTTCCGATGAGGATGATCCTAGTTGCTCATTGTTGGCATTCGATGATGAGGATGAGGTGGAAAAGTCATACGGATGATTCAACGTGTTGTTGCCCCCAACAGCAACAGTGGCAGCCAGCGCTTTAAGCAAGTGTGCTGTGCGTTGTTGTTGTTGTTGTTGTAATGGCTGTTGTTGTAGTGTCTGCTGTTGTTGCTGTTGTAGCTGTTGCTGCTGTTGTTGTTGTTGCTGTTGTGGATTATACGGATTGTTGTAGATGTTGCGTGTGTCAGTCGCTGGCTGCAGCTGCTGCTGTTGTTGCTGTTGCTGCTGTTGCAGGTTATATTGTTGCTGCTGAAGCGTGTTATTAGCGCTCAGACCGTTAACCGTAAAATGGCGTGATTTTGCTGTAAACCAAAAGAGAGAGAGAAAGAGACAAATATTTAGGAAATGGACAACTTATTGCGTTTCCCCTTGCAAAAAAAAATCAGGCAACTAAAAAGTTTAACGTTATATTTAACTACAAAAAAAAAATAATAAAAAATGGGGCGAGATGTCGAAAAGTTTGAACAAAAAATTAAACTTTTCGCCATGTCATTTGGGTTGTTCCCCCTCATCCCGAGGGGTGCCACCAACCATTGAACGCTTAATTGCATGCATTGAAATATGCAAATGCGCCGAGAGGTCTGAGAGATTGAGTATGTATTTAAAGGAATGAGAGAGGGAGGGGGAGAGAGTGTGGCGGAATGGAGAGGTTTGTGTGTGCCTCAATTAAACCATTTTCAGTGGCATTTACGAGGTTTGAGGTTATGTTTTTGCTTCGTTTGCTTTGCCACCTATTGTTGCGTTTCACATATGAATTATGCATGGCAATAATAACAACAATAAGAACAACAAAAGGACAACTGTGTGTGTGTGTGTGTTTGTGTGTGTAGTTGTTGCTGTTTGCGGAAATGATGTTGACGCGGAAGCTGTAATAATGAAGCAGCAAACCAAAGCTCCAACAAAATGTCGTCTAACGAATTCTCGTCTCGCCCCGAAAATTATGCTAACCCTTTCAATTTTCCAGCTCGTCCAAAAAACTTTTTGCCCTTCAGCTGCTGCTGCTGCTGCTGCTGTTGTTGTTGTTGTTGTTTTTGTTTCTTTTGCATATTAATTATGCATGTTTGGTTGGTGTGAAGGCATCAACACATTGTTTGAATTTTAAGCAACAAGCAGCAACAGTCTGCGTCCAACTTCCACCTTCCCCAAGCACCCAGCACAAATTTCTATCACTTCATTGTGGAAGCTTTTGTTAACTTGGCTTTTGCCGGTTGGCAGCTGATGTTGCACCGCCATTCTGTGCCACCAACTGTGTAAATATTAAGTGTGAAAGATAACGAGCTAATAACTCAGTTAATTTTTAACCAGCTAATGTGTGTTTTTTTGGACTCTTTATGTGTGTTCAACTTAGATATTTTTATTCCTCCGAACTTGTCGTGTTGTTAGTTGTCTAATAATAATCACAATTAATTGCATCAATTTAAATATCAGATCATAAACGAAATTCAATACATAATCAAGTGTGTTTAATTAGCTTAACATTTTCGTGGGCGACATTAAATTGTTTGTTGCTGCGTGTTAAATTAAAATGTTTTATTGCATTAATTGAATGACTAATGGAATAATTGTGGTCATCCATCGATTGATTGGCATCGATTTGTCATATGCGTGTGGAACCAAAAATACCACGCATTATTTAAATATTTATATTTATAAATTACTCGAGTTCTTTTTCTGTAAGGAAATAAATTGGGGGCATGTTTGTTGCCTGTTTTTTTTTTAGGGGCTGGCTTGTCGCTTGTAAATTGTTAATTGGCCGCATTTTAAGCATCGATTGTTAATTTCTGCTTTGCAGGCAAAAGTTTGAAGCGCTTTCGTCTGGCGAAAAAGTTTTTGGAATAAAGACAATAGAAAAATTGGTAAACACAGGCCGAGGGATTTGGAGCCAGAGAGACTATAATTAGCTGGCATTTATGTTGGTGTTTTTGTAATTTGCCATCTTGCGAAATGTATTTCATTTTATCAGGCAATCTATGCAGACGCCCAAAATCCATTTAGGTACATCAAATAAAAGCCATTTGCCTTTCCAAAACGTACCGTTGATAATTCAAAATGAGAAAAATGTCTGCCCATTTGCCGTCATTGCTTTGGGGCTATTTTTATATATATTTTGCTTTTAACAAAATTTGCCAAATTTACACTTCACTAACACCCAAACACACACACACACACACCCAAACTAACAACAAGCATAACAATGGGCAAAATGTGATTCATTTTTGGTTTCGTTTTTTTTGGGGGCGGGCTCAAAACTAGAAAGTCAAAAAAATATATAAATAAGGCAACATTCAATGCAAATTGGACTATTTACGCAAATTTTATTGCCCAGCATTTTTATATTTATTTCGTTGTTGTTGTTTATTTTGTTTGTTGTCGCTACTGTTGCTGTTGCCACATGTGGGCAAGTGCTATGTGTCCGCATCCTTGGAGCATACTTTATGCCCTTTTATTCTGAATGGGGAAATCGTTGGGCCCCAAGCGACTAGTAAATCAGGCAATTTGAAAGGCGGCTTCCTTGACTTTCATTTGAATGTTGTTGTTGTCATTGTTGTTGATGTCGCTTTTCTTGTTGTTGTTGTTGTAGCTAACCCTAAGCTAACCTTTTGGGTTTACTCCTGACTCGTCTGTCGCACAAATTATGCGATTTCATGTCATTATTTTGTCGCCAAACGACGCGCGGCTCACTTAGCAATTGCCAGAGAATTTCATGAGCCCAAATTTTGGTTGACTGTGGCTTGTGCCTGGCCTGTCCTGGCCTGGCCTGAACTTAAAAACCGTTTGGCAGCAAAATGTGTTCTTTATTGACATTTGGAAGCGTCGCCGATTTACGCGACATCAACGAGTTGAGTTTCGACATGGGCCTTGTGTCATAAAGCTGGCTTCTGATATATATATATATATTTTTTTTTTCCTTCTGATAGGATTTACCAATAAATTCGTTCTAGTGAAAATTTATTGACATTGGTTTTTAAACCGCGACGCGTGTTGCCAAACGATTTTATGGCCTCTGATGTGCCGGAAATTGACATTGAGCGTGGCCATAACTGACCTTAAAAATGTCTAAAATAGCACAACAAAAGTCGATGGGCAAATTGAGCAAATTAAAGTGGAATCTATAAAAAATGCCAAGTCTTTTTTTTTTTGAAGCTTTGCTTATACGCGATAATTATTCAATGCATAAATTAAAACTAACAAATTTATATTAGAGAAATAGTAAAGAAAAATTTTTATGAACTCAAAAATTATATAGAATTTATTGTGTTAAATCTTAAAGTAAATTAAAAGTAACAAAATTTTTATCAGAGAAATATATAAGAGAAATTGGCTCGATTAATGAACTCAAAAATTATACAGAATTTATTATGTTAATCTTAAAGTAAAGAAAGTAACAAATAATTCAAACTAACAAAGTTTCAGTTAGAGTTTTTTGCCTTTTCACTCTTTTTTTAATATTGAGATAAAATTGTAAATTTAAACAGAAGGAAGAAACATGACAAATTCGAAAATCTGAATACAAACCATGTCGAATTCAATTTAACAGATTCTCCTTGTCAGCGTTCTCATTTTGAAGTTTTGTGACATATGTTGAAGAGTTGAATATGCAAAAAAAAAAAACAATATGCCCCGCAGAGCTGGACACCCACAGAAGCCACCGCGGATACACCAATAATCAGGACAAGATGACATAAGGCTGAAAGCCGCTGGCTGTTGCCCAGCTACCAAATGAGTTACTTATCAGACAAAGAGATCGGATGAGGTGCGACAAGGACACTGTCATTGTATATCGACGCGTTATCTGCTGAAAGGAGAGCTCCTGCCACTGCCACTGCCACTGCTACTGCCACTGCTGCTGATGTTGCATGTGCTCAGCAAACCGCGAAATGGAATCCATAGATCAAGCGGGCAGCGAGAAAAAAAAGGAAAGGAAAAACGTGGACTGAATCAACTTGCATTGATAAATTAAAAGCAGCCCAAATGTTTGCCAATGCTTTGACATGTTTGACAACAATGGCACAGTGGCAGTGTGGCACAGTGGCACCGGCACAGTGGCACCGGCCAGGGATGAGGGATGGGGTTGTCAAGCGCGGATTTAAGCCGCTGACAAATGCGATTGCCTATAGAAATTGAAAAACCAGAACGAAGCAATACAAAACAACTGAACGGAATACAACCCTTGAGGGTTGTGGGCCAGCTTGGCCCAAAGCATTTGCATTGATTTCAATTAATTTGCTTGTTGTTCTGTGTGTTGGCCGCTGCTCCTGTTCCTGTCCCTTGCCCCTTTCCCTGTCCATGTTGTATTCGTTTGCGTGATTGTAATTGATATTTGGCCGGGTTAGCTGCTAGATTGGGCTGGGGTTTTGGGTTGGGATTGCGTCTAATTTAGATTTCAGTTCTGGGTGCTTGCCTCGAGTCAAGTGCTTCTTTGGTGTCTGGGGAATTATGTAAATGCCAACATGCATTAGAGACGCGACAGACAAAATCTTCTTCCTCGGCTTACCTCGGCTCAAAAAGCATTGTCGAACTTTGCATTCGTCGCATTCGATGGAAGGAATTATTCAGCCCACTAACAGCGCTCAGCTGTGCGAATTTCTCGTCCAGAGGGTGATGACAACAACAACAACAACAACAACCATAACCAACAACTGTCATTGACAGCCAGTCCGCTCAGAGATACTCGGGATACAAGGTAAGGTGTTTTGGGCAATCCGGCAATCCTCTTTGTCTTGCCAAATTGTGGCCCCCTTTTCAGATTTGCTGTGACTCGCTTTTAGTTTTGTGAATTTGAAATGCGAGGACATCTGTTCAAGTATCCCAATGCTAATGCGTTTTATGCGAATTTCTAGCTAAGCATTGCCCCCCTTCCCTGCCGCATTTCCCATGACTTTATCACACTTAGATACTGGGATTAGATAGCACTTTAAATGGTAAGTATCATTATGGGTTGATTAGAGCCATGAGCTACGTAAAGCCACCTAAAAAAAAGTGCCAACACTCTTTACAAATTTTAATTTTAAATAAAATACTGCTGATAAAATGTAATTATTTTTTATGAAACAACAATTTAGTTAGTTTTTTACAAGCAATTTTATGCTAACAATTTTTTGAATGAAGTCTTTATTATTTTTTTTTTTTTTTTGTAATGTATTCAACAAAAATAAATTTATCTTTGCTTAGCACTCAAATTTATATAAAATTAGTTTTCATTATGTAGCAGTCAAAACTTAATTAAATTTCTTTCAAACACGAATTCTCTTTTTTTTATTCCAAAAGATTGACACTTTCTCTACAAATTGGTGATCATGATAATATACAAATTTTATATTGATTATATTTATATTTTATTCTGTTACCTGTTACCATTCCTAATGGACTGCAAAAATGTTTGTTGCCTTTTTTAATGTATGCAGCAAAAGTAATTAAATTTGTCCACGCATTAAGTTCATTCCATTTTTGCCCAAAAGTGCGTATTTCACTTAATGTGAAACATTTTTGCTTTCCTGTTCAAATATTTTGCGTCATTTCCAATGCTAATGACTACATTTGCCTGCCCCTGTCAGACGAGGAGAGGAGAGGAGCAAATGCCTTGTGCCCAGCAGGGCGACATTTGACATATTCGACTCATTAAACCAACATTGAGGAGAGAGCGCAACAATGGTGGGCAACAAAAAATCCGAAGGCAGTCGGAGATCGCCGGCTGCGAGATGTGGATGCGGATGTGTTTGCCAGGCTAATAATAAAAAGTCGACAAAAAAAAAGAAGTGAATTCAAAGGCAAATGATGTGTGCGAGGAGAGTGCGAGAACAATGGCCACAATGGCAACAGGATCAAAAATCAGTAACAAGCAGCGTGGAAGAAGGAAGCGTTGAGGGTTCATTAAATCGGGTGATGCGACCAGGGGTGCAAAAACTACCCCGTCGCTGAGGAGATCAAAGCAACTGCAAACTGCCATTAACAAAAATGTTATTTCGTGTTTTCTTTTTTATGTGTGTGTGTAGTATGCGAAAGCAAAACTTATTACAAAAAGTTGACATTGTGTCAAACACGAAATAACGAGCGAGCAAAGGCGAGACGAGGCACACGCGTCCTGGTCCTGGGACAGGAGGCACACACCTTTTCTGAATCCCGTCGAGCGGAGAGCGTCGTGCGGTTCGCAGTTCGCAATTATTGCGTTTGAATTGTCAACACCCCGATGAGCTGGCATGGCTGTGGTCAAAACTGAACAACGCTACGGGCTATGGCTATGACTAACCCCTCTCCACCCTCCCACCCTTCATCCTTCGTTCTGCCCGGGCAATCATTTCGCATGTGTTTAACGCGTTGGGTGTTGATTGTTACAATAACGTCGCCCAGAGCGCAGATTTACGCCTCTAACGAGTCTGATGATGATGAAGTCGTCGTGTTACTGCCCACACGGACAACGACCCCCCCTCTGAGCCAATGCCAACCCCATCCTAACTCCAAAACGCCGTATCGAACTCGAGCCCATCCTGCACATTTACGAGCCGTTTGCGCTGATGACCCAACGGGAGCTGTGCGGGAAATGTGTCATTATTTTTAACAATTTTTATGTGGCATTTTGTGTGGTTTTTAGCACCTTCTGTAATTTATGACTTTTGCTTTTGGCCTGATGATGGACTTTGACTTTGCCCCCGGCTTCGATGTGCTTCACTTATAATTAGCAAATAGACATGAAATGCAAGCCACAAAATTCTTGCAAGGATGAGCTGAGTAAAGTAATAATTAATGGCGGAGTCTGACCCGATGATAATGAATCCAACATAAGCATAGCACTTGTAATGCCCAATCATTGAAGAGCAACCAGTTGTGATCCACTCAACCACAAAAACTCACAAACTAAAAAGGACTCGCGACAGACGGACAGATGGATGTGGAGAGATGGGTCGAGTTGATAACTGGCAGTCAGCCAATAAATCAGATTTATTGGTTTTGAAAACAGATTTTCAGAGCTAAATACCAAAACCACAATGCGAGTAAAACGAAATGAATGCAATTTCGTTTCCATTTGTTTTTTTTGCTCCTTTGCCATAGGCAACATGGCTTTCGAGCACTACTTGGACCATATGGCCTGATTCGGCAATTCCAACTATTCGCTGGAGCTGGAGTTGGCTGGCAAATCCATCAGAAGTGCCGGCACCGACTATGCCGCATTGATGACACAAAGCGTGAAAGGATTAAGCGCGGACAGGAACAATAAAAGTTCATCATCGTTCGGAACGAATACACTCTATCTCTCTCACACTCTCTGCCTCTCTCTCTCTCTCTCTCTGTGTACAGCCACAGGCTCTGGCAATTTGTCGCTCGTTTAGTTGAGTTGTGCGACAAAAATAGAATAAATCGCACAGATAATGAAAAAAAAGGAATACAAGGAAAAAAAAGAGGACAGCTGGAGTGTAGTAGCTGTGTACCATAAACCGCTGTTGAGGACCACATCCGCGTTGAGGCCAGCATTGGGCAGCTCCTGGTAATCCGACGATTAATTAAAAACGCTGTCTTTGCTGTAAAGGGCTTAAAATTGAAATTGATTGCCGCAGTGCACAGATCGCCTGGCTTATGCAAAGTTTCTGCAATTTAAGCAAATTTGTTGTTTATGCTAAATAACATAAATACACACATATATATATATATAGATATATATATATGTATGTATGTATATATATATTTTCTTTTATAATGTTGCGCCTTGGGCGAAAACAATCACATTTATTACTGACAAAATACTCCAGGGAGCTGAACTCATCAGCTATACAAGCAGCCGTGGAGCAGTCATCATCATCATCATCATCATCATCATCATCATGGCCAACACCTGAAAGAAAGTCGCTTAACAAGCTCTCAACTCCCCAGGGCCATATGCCAAAAATTGTGCTACAAAAATAAAAATAAAGCGCCCCAAAAATAAATGTTTAGAATGGAAACAGCAGAAAATCGTGAAAATTCATTTAGGCCAAGTTTACGCGAGTGAAAAGTTTAAAGACAATTGCCATGAAAATGTCAGAAGCGCTAAGCAAATTTGTATTTATTTTTTCTTTTATTTCTAATGAAGTTTTTTCCTCCTGCTCCCCTCCTCTCTGTTAACCCATGAATACTCTTTGATTGGATTGGATTTTGGGTTGGTTGTTCTTTCCAATTTGTGAGTCGACTTTTGGTCTGATTTTGCGTGTTGTTGATTAGTTGCATCAATATTGATGTTGTGGATGGCAGTTTTGTTTTTTAATCGAAATGGTTCACATGCAAATTAGCATAGGAAACCGCACACACACGCACACACACTTACACACGCGACCAAAAACAGCATCAAAAAGATTCTATTTTTTTTTTTGTTGACCTGGTTGCTTATCAGCTTCAACCCCCAGGAACAATAAAAAACCATGTCACTTTCTCATATCAATTAGTTACAAGCGAATACACTTGATTCATTAGCGTGATAATTACAACCAGCCCAGGATGCTGCTCCTGCTCCTGCTCCTGCTGCTGATGAGAACTTGACATGTTTAGAAAGTTTCCCACGCAGCGTGGCGAAAGCCAAAAGGGACACAACAACAATGGCCAAAAAAAAAACAAAACACTTGGTCATGATGAGGCCAAAAATAATGTCAACAATTTGTGTGCGTTACACAAAGAGAAAAAGCATAGCTTAAAGTCATAAGCAAAATGAAAGTGAAAGTGAAAGTGGAAATAAAATGAAGTCAAAGCAAATTGCTGGCCAGCGGAGCATGAAACTCAATTCGTGGCCAGGTAGGAGTGCTACTCCAGGGAAAAAACTGTCCAAAAGGATGACAACTATAACAATCAAGCAGGATTGCAATGGATCTATCTGCGCATTTAATTGGACTATAAAGCCGAAAGGACTGACTGCGGCTTCAGGTGGAAAGTGCAAAAATTGTGCAAAAATATTGCACAATAGGATTTGGAAGTCTGTTGCCAAGACAATTGATATATGGCCTCTATACTCTAACCCATATATGCCATGTTGGAAGGGTTCCTTACTTATTTGTCTAGCTCAAACACACACACACACACACCCGAAATGATATTGTACACCTTTAGGGTATATTCGATCCTAAATTCGCGTCGCATTGCTTTTGATTTGTGTAAAATTACAGAACGTGAAAACTGTGCGCGATTCGTGTTGCAAGCAGCGTGTTGCAAGCAGCGAGTTGTGAGTTGCCACCCTTAACTCCGCGCAACCCCCTGGGAATTTCAGTTGTGTTTGCTCTTTGTGTGCGCTAATTGCAGTTTGTCTGTCTGCCGGCTGTGCTGAGGTTAAGGCCTTTGGGCCCATATTTGCTTAGCGGATTTGTTGACTGGTTTGAATATTGAAGGTCTTGCGGGATTGATTTGAGAGCTTCAGTTAATGAGTTGTTGTTGTTGTTGTTCAAAATTACGATGTGAAGTGATCTAAATTGAAATGTAATTTTCCATCTACTGGAAATGGGATAATCTGTTGCGCAAATAATAAGTGTTTGTCAAAATGATTCTGCTCTCATCTGATAATCATTTGCCAGCATTTCACTGGTTCTCTTCAATGACCCACTTAATTTAGTCATCAATATTTAATTGCTGCACAGCCAAGAAATAAAACAATTAACACAAGATGATTTTTCCATTCCAATTGAAATCAATGTTTAATTTCCTACCAATTTATGCTAGAAATCAGAGGCCGATGGCAACAGCTGAAAGCCAATTTGCCAGCATGATGATGAAGAGCTGAAGGTGGGAAGAGAGAAGCCTATACACTGCCAAAAACGTGGCTGAAGATGAAACCTCAGAGCAGAGCAGAGCGGAGCAGAGCAGAGCAGAGCAGAGCAGAGCGGAGCAGAGTAGTAGTCGAGTCAAGTCAAGTGGCAGACGACGCATATCAATGGACGGCAGCAAACAGCAAAGAGTGAAGAGCAAAAAATTTTACTTCAAGTGTCAATCAGTGACAACACACACACACACACACACACACACAGAGCATGCATATTCACATGTGTGTGGCAGACTGCTGGAAGCTAATCGATTTATGTTGTAATATTCAAAAACGTTCCCCATAAGGATGATGATGACGACGATGTCAGCCAGGCAGCGACCTAATCCAGTGGCACTACCCCTTGGCACCATCCTCATTTGACTCCGAGCTGAAGCACCCTGTAACTGGGGTATACGATATATATATATATATATATATATTTATATTTAGTATAGAGTAGGGCCGCTGAAGCAATCTAACGCCATGAGCCCACGGGCCAGAAGCCAGCAGCCAGCAGCCATGATGTGTGTGCTATGTGTGTGTGTGTGTGTGTGTGTGTTGTGTGTGTTGATTTTGTTGTCGGTGTCGGTGTCTGTTTATCTGCCTTCGTTTTGTCGCATTAAAATTGAATAAAAAATCAATCTCAATTCTAGCATAATTTGATTCCTGCCTTCGATTATGTGTGTGTATGAGGGGTGATGGGGCGGGGGAGATGGGGATCAGCGAGTTGCCGCTTTTGATTGGGGCCAAATGCAAAAAAGAAAAAAGTAAATAAATGCTTAAATCATAATTTGTATACGCATCGAAATTGATGATATGTTTAAATGCTGCTTTTATAAAAAAAATGCAAATATATATTTTAGCTAAATAGACTATATATATCATGAGAAACTGGATATATATATCGCTGTTCTAGTCTTTAATCCACTTGGAATCACAGACAAATCTTAGCACCAAATTCACTTTGTCCCGGCAGAATTTGCCAACTTTTTTGTTGATCCCCACAGCTTATCCCTCAGATGTGAGTAAAAGTGTTTTTTTTT
This sequence comes from Drosophila multiciliata, assembly GCA_037043605.1. Taxonomy (NCBI): domain Eukaryota; kingdom Metazoa; phylum Arthropoda; class Insecta; order Diptera; family Drosophilidae; genus Drosophila; species Drosophila multiciliata. The sequence continues at coordinate 7,911,937 of JBAMBF010000301.1, forward strand.
TGTTGTGGGGGAAGACAAATAGAGGGCTGAAGGGGTGGTGTTGGAGTCTATTTTGGGCCACGTTTATTCCAATGCATTTAATAAAGTGTTTATTTCTGTTGCAACAAATTTGCCAGCTGAATGCAGCGCGTACGAAAAACTCTTGCGGAAAACGTAGACGATGAAAAACAATCCGAGCTGAAACCTGAGCACGACACAAAGGAAAATTGCTTTTCCGCTCACACGCACACACACACACGCACACACACACGCACGCTAACTGGGCGAAAATATCTAGCACGCTTCGTGGCAACGGAAATATGTGGCCAACGCATCCGATACCCCCCCTTTCACCTAGTCAAAATGGAGACAGAAACCGTTTTCAGCAGTGTGTGGCAAACCCATCGAAGTTTTCCACGATGACGTATAGCCGCAGTGGGTGGGGCGCCAGTTGGTGGGCGGTGTTTTTTTTTTTTTTTGGTGGGCGTGTGGCTGCATTCCTTGTCAATTTTGTATTATTTTGGGGTTTCGGTTTGGCGGCGCACAAGTTTTCACCAACTGAGCAAAAGCATAGTTTTATTTCAACTTGGGTTTTTTTTTATTTTAGATTCTACTTTTGTTTTCTATTTGTCTTTTGGCTCCGCGTTTGGAGTGAGTGGGTGGAGGGGGAGTGGGGTTGTTGGGTGACTGCTGCAGCTGGGGCTGGACACGCTTGGCATTCGGCTTGAGTGGCACATTATTTGATGATGCTTTTCGCGATTTTTTCGCACTTGAGTGCCTGATTTTTATTAGCTGAATTCTTTACGGTTTCGCCTGTGAAAGTTTCAGTTTCTTGTTTCTTTGTCTTCTTCTTCTTTAACTTTATCTTTATCTGTGCCCCGTTTACAATGCCTCCCCACGTTGAGTTACTTTTTGTTTGAGAAAACTTTAGTTTCTCCCATTGCTGGGGCAAGCAAAGATTTTGAAATATGGTTGGAAAACTATGTGTTAGTTGGCACAAGAAATTCGTTCTTTTTGTTCTCTGCCTGGCCTGGTGCAGTCGATCATTTCGGCTCCAAGTTCCACAAAAGTTGGCCTAAAGAATCAATTTGTATTTGCAATGAGGTGCGCAGAGTTTATTCTACTAACTGGCGATTACTCAATATAGAGATAATATCATCCCGAGCTTATCGCTCAATTGTCAGATTAAAGCTTTCCATTGTCGGAGAAGGTGTCGGAGATGTTGTCCCCCCACTAAAAGCGCAAAGTTGGAGGCAAGAACAGACGAACGGAAATGAAAGTTAATTTGAATACATTACCAATTCTAATTACGATTTTTCAAGAACAATAAAGAAAACGAAGACAACGAAAATGACAGCAGTGGTGCCAAAAAAGACAAATAACTACGACGGCATGAATAAAATAATATTGGTTGGAATCACTGAAACGTAGGGACAGCCACGGCCACAGCAGGATGGGTCTCTGCCCCCAAAAACCACGAAGCATTCAAATTGGAATTTCAAAAAGGCGAATAGACAACATGGCAACCGACTCCGAGAATGGGGATTGGAGGATTGGTGTCAGTCTTGGCTGACCAAAAGATTAGCTGAAATGCGGCAAAAGCATGCAGTGGGGGAGGGGAGCGGGTAAGCTGTGAGATTTCACAGCCAGTGACGGAAAAATGGCGGCGAAAAGGAACCGAATTTGAATAATTTTGGTTCCTCACTGCATCTGCAAATGATGAAATGAATCAGAGAATGGGAGGCGAACCAAACTTGTTGGGATTCGCATTTCATTTTATTAAAAATTCAAATAATGTGCTTATCGCTTTAGATGCCAAGCTTTAGCCACCTGCAAGGAATACCAGGAATCATCCACGCACCTGCACCCCACCTCCCCCCCACCAACCACTCATTCGAGCCGTATCGCACTCCCCAATTGACTTTTACCCACAACAACTTTCGCTATGAGCTTCATCTATTATGCAGACATTTTCTTTTTTTTTTTTTTTTTTTTTTGCCTTGACTCTGTCTGTCCACGGCCAAGGTCTGGTAGCAATTTCATATGCCTCATGCCAGGGCGAAAAATTAGAAATGAAAATTAAGTAAATATTAAAATATGTAGCCGAACCAAGGTTTGGGGGCTGGGGTCAGCTCCCCAAGAAGTTGCCGGCATCGAATCCATTCTCCTTGGCAAATAAATGATAAGCATTTCATTTGATATTCATTATTTGATAACGTGGTAATAAGAAGTAAAAATAAAATGCTGGCGGAAATGAAAATGTTTTTTTTTGCGGCGTCTGCATGCGACCAGGTAGACCAGAAACGTGGGGGAGGGGGGAGGGGCCCAGCACCAGACAAGTTGCCGGATTAAATGTTTGCCAAAGTGAAATATGTTAAATGTTATGATATGTGCGGTCTCACAGGTCTGCCTGCCCATCCTCCCATCCTCCCATCCTGAGGTCCTTCCATCCTGCCATCCTGTTGCTGTTGCCTGTATGGCTTTCTTAACGTGTTGTTGGCTTTTGATTTATGAGATTAAAGTGCTGCAACACAAGTCGGAGACTAGCAGATGAGTTTTTTTTCTCTCTATTTTTTTTCCTTCTTTTTTTTTTGCATGATGTGCAACTTAAGCGAGACGGGATCTTTGCTGGAGGTAAGGAAAGGTGAAGGAGCCCATATATTCACTACTGAATAATTACAAGTCTATCGCATTTTTTATGGCCCTTTTCGGCAGTGGGCAATGACACAGCCATTCATCACATTAGCCAGACAGACCAATCCATTTAAAAGCCCATAAATACCATCAAATGTGAATACATAAGGCCAAAGCTAATATCGACCATTTCTGTGGTTAAAAGCCATGTTTTTTCTCTGAAAGTCTGCGAGTTTTTCATGACTGCCTAACAAGACATAATGTCAAATCAAAACCTTTAACTAAATTAAAACAGACAATCTGAAATATTAAATTTAAGAGAGCTTTTGTTTTTGTTAATATTTATTTAGTACTTGACTGCAAAGTAAGGAAAATAAATCCACTTAAAAAATAATATGCATTTTTAGATGAATTTCTTACAGCCTATTACAGATTTATTTATATATATTTCTCAAGTTATAACTGGAGTAATAAAAGACATTTTAAGTAATTTAAGTAAAATATATTACTTTAAAACGAATATCTGTCAACAAAAAAATAAATAAAAATTTTTAATATTGAAATTAAAATTCTGCCTCTCATTATTAAAACGCCAAAAACTATTCTCGTAAGAAAGCTGAACTAAAAATATTATTTTTATACACTTAGAAATATATTTCACATGATTGTTGTGTATATAAATGAAACTGGAAAATCCCGTAAATATAGATTGTGTGTTATAGAATCAGCAGCAAAGCAGAATATTGCTAACAAGGCCAGCAGATCCTCGAGCAGGACGCGGTCATGACGCACTCAAGTTTATTGGATTTGAAGTGATGTCTTTGGGAAAACTCAAAGCTGAAGACAGCTAAATTGTTGCTGCAAATTGTGTCGACACACACACTTACACACACACACACACACACGTACACACAAAATTCAATGGGAAATCTTCACTTAGAGGCCACCAACGAGTGGCAGCAGTCACAGGTGCAGCGGGGCGCGAGGGATGGCTGCGTGAGCGTGGAGCGTGAAATTATGAGCCCTTTAACACAACAACGGCAACAAGAGCCGTGGCCAAAACGAGGACGTCAACGACAAGCTTAAGCTGCTTAAAACAAGCCAACGGCAAGGGGTAAAAATGTGTGGTGTGGCAAGGTTTGTGGAGTGTTGTGGAGTGGGGGGGAGGGGGGGTTGGCGGAAAAGCGAAAGTGTCAAGGATGCGGCTGGCGTTTCATAGTCAAATTAAATTGCTCACTAAAACAGCGAGACGTGAAGTCGACGCTAAAGTAAAAGGATAATGTGAGCATAAAAACATTTTTAATGAAATCGAGACGACTTCCAACTGGGACAACGACAGAGACTAAGCACTGCCACTGGATCTGGAGTCGGAGTCGGAGACGGAGTCTGTGTGCCTGGGACAGGTGGGACAGACGCTGTTCGAAGTCGAAGTCAGCGTCGAAAAATGTAACAAGTGAGTTTTAAATTAAACTCTGCTTTGAAGTGCGGACTAAAAATTGGTGTTGAGCATTTTTCGTTGAGGTGCTGGCCTTGTTTTCTATATATGTGTGTGTGTGTGTGTGTGTGTACACGTGTATGTGTGTGCGTGTGTTTGCCAGCGTAATTTCTTTCGGTTGCACATTATTTTCATATCCCGCTTAAAATTTTAATTAATTTTCAGCTTGATTGCGTTTTAAAGAGACGGCTGGTTTATGTCTTGGCTAAGGGTTGGGCGGAACGGGAAGTGGGGGAGTGCGGTTGCCTGGGGCTTGAGAAGTGAAAATTTATAGTTATTGTGGTTGAGCGTGTGGGTTTTGCCCGGGTTATGCTTGGGTTATGCTTGTGGTGCCTTTTGACTTTGTGCCGAGCGGCAAATTTTGGTTTGCAATTATTTCGACAATTTGCGTTTAAGTGGTGCCTTAATAAATTTTTGATTTGAGCCGGTCTAACTAAATTAATTAAATAATCTACCCATTCTTTAACGATCTTGATCATATTTTCGCAAAGTGATTTAATTAAACAATTTAAGTCTTAAGCAGTTTTCGCTTAATGCTTAATAAGTTTGCCGTATCCTGATTTATTCAAATGGAAATTCCATAATAATATTTTCCCACATAAAATCTGGAATTTATTTAAAGTCAGAGAATAATATGCATTTTAGCAGACTTACCTTTGCCGGTATGCCTATCCAAATTTGGATCCTTAAGGCCTGCAAATGAAAGAGAAAATAAGTATATCAATTAGTATACAATTTTAGTTCCAGCTTAGTTAGTGATTAGACATTAGTTTTCATTACATTTAAACGTGGCGCAATTTTAGTCATTTATCTCTGTCAGCTGACAGGGAACTATGTGAGAAATTTGTGTGTCTGTCCGACACATTCCTCGTGGACCGAAGGCAGAAGGCGTCACACATTGCATCTTGGAACTATTCGATGTTAATCTTAATTAATTGCTACTAATTACATGCTGCAACAAGACTCTTGCAATTAAGGAGTTGAGCTTAAAGATCCTAGATGAACAATTTGCTGACACAAGAAAAATCGAACAATCTGCAAAAGTGACAACTGATCTCTGCGAAATGTAGCAACAAATTGTCGCTAAATAAGTCGTCGCTCAGCTGCTAAATGGGCCAAGATTTTACTTGGCTGAAAGGAAATAAAAGTCGAAATCAGTCGAGTCAAAGGATGTGCCAGAATAAGGGGTTAAAAAAACAAACAAATCCTTTTTGGCATCGAACTCAAAAGATAGCGGGCAGTGAATGCAGTCGCGTGTTTGTGCAACTTCTAATTAATTTTTCGCAAAAATCTATGCCCTACCGGAAATGAATTTAAACTTTTAGTGCTGGCGGAAGTGGAAAGTCGCAGCCAGAGTTGCATTTGCAGCAATTGTTTCGTTTCGTTTCGTGTTTCCGCCCAACGCTCCTCGTCGAGGAGTTTTTTGTTTTGTTGTTGTTTTTTTGTTTTTAGACTTGGCCGGGCGCATTTATTGTTATGCCTTTTTCAATGAATGCAAAAACAAAAAACAAAAAAAAAGCAGCGGAAACAGACGTCAAATGTTGGGGAAACCCGAAGGCACAGAGCCATGAAATCGCTCAAGGATAGCAAATAGCTGATGGGGCTGCTTGTCTGACTGGATCACTGGATGAGTGGTTGAGTGGTTGAGTGGTTGAGCAGGCAGCTCTTAAAGTTCCTCAAGCAGTCTTAGTCTAAGTCGATTATGCCATTAATGATAGCCAGCAGATAGTCTTTAACTTTCGCCCACTCGAATGCCATTTTAGACACTGCGGTTTTATTTTAATTTAATTTCGGCGCAGCGCGTTTAATTAATTCCCAGTTATCGCCACAAAACAGTCGACAGCTCGACGCTTGGCTCTTTGTGCTTGGTCTAATAGCGTCTAGCCGGCCAGAAAAGATTGCGCCATGGTAAGGTCTTATGGGAAATGCTTTCACATACCGCAGACATGTCCCCCCACCCAACCTCACCCAACCTCAACTCGAATCCTTAGCACATAAACACTGCGATAAGCGGAGAGAAAGAGATAATGCGGTTTCCATTTAATTGCTCAGCTCCGGACATGGTTTATCCGGCATTTTTTTTTTTTTTTGGAACATCAAAGACCCAACTGTGGCTTGAAAAAGAGTAGGAACTTTCAATCGAAGCATATTCAACTCCTGCTTAGATCACAATTAGCTGTAAGTTTTCCATTCCCAATTATTATTGGCAATAATATCGACCATAAAATATTTTATGTTTTATGTTGCCGCATTGCATAAAATTTTATTAACTTAATTATTCAAGCCGCAGAACTGTGCTCATCACGAATCTCAATCTTTCGAGAGATTCACCCCATCAAAAATGTCGTTGTTAACTCAACTATGAAACTACAACTCCAACCATTCCCGCCCAACAAATCGCGTATAATTATGGCCATAAAATTTGATGTTTGCATCTTGTAAATTGTCTCTGATTTCGCGCACAGTTTTATTGCCACAAAACGGCTGAGTTGGGGGCGTGGTCGGCACAAGGCATAGGCAGTTAAGTAAATTATCACGTCAGGCTCGTCGACGAGCTGCATGCAAAGTGCGATGGGATCAACTCCTCACCACACGGATCAGATCCAACATATTTTATGTCATCTACGTGCTCATAAATTTCAGTGCATTTTCTTTTGCATTTTGCAGCTGTGTTTTGCCCAGATTTTGTTTGGGGTTAAATAATTTTATTAGCTTGTGTCTGACTTTGGCTTTCTTGTTGTTGTTACGAGTCGTTTCGAGTTGATTAAGTTGTTTGCTTGTTGCTTTAATTAGCAAAGTTGCAAATGGCTTTCTTCAACGACTGGTCAATGACCGGGCCAACAAAGCAGGAATCCTGATTTGAAGTTTGACATTTTATTTGTGCTAACCATGGAAAATTGCCAACTATTCATTATGCATACAATTAATATGCAATTAATGTCATTTAATTTAGCGACTTTTGCAATAATTAATTAAAATTTTCCTTCACATTTTGTGTGGCAACATGTTTTTGTGTCACATCAGCAGCAGCTGGGCCCAAACCATTACCTATGCCAGCCCTTCTCCAGGCTGACTAGGCACACGAATGCACCGTTATGCACACTCATTAACACAACAATAAAATGTTGCCTGCTCTCCTGCTCTTCCCCTCCGCGTTCCCTGCGTTGTCCACTTGGCGCGGACAATTAATATGACTGACACACATGCAAATTTTGCATTCGCCCTGCGTTGTCATATTTGATTTACAGTTGCAATTTACACACTTTGCAATGCCGGAGAAATGGGCGGAGGAGGAGCTGCTGCATCGGGGTAATTGGAGGCGGGTGCCAGATCCCTGAGTCGACAGCTGTCCACGTCAGCAGTCCCAGTGTCTGTTTGATGTTGTTAATTGATTTTCAAAGTCAACTTGCTGGGCCAGCAAACCGTAAATCCCCCTCCCTCCCTTCTACCACTACCACTTGCCCCTTGACCACCTTGGTCTGAATTTGCTTTCGCTTTTATCGCTCAGAGATTAGCAGAGACAGTGAAATGCGTCTCCATTCGGGCGCAAGCGACATAAAACCAATCCTCGCCTTTCCACTCATACCAATCCGCAATCCACAATGCTCCACTGCCCAATGCCCAATCCGCATTGCATCCGCATCGACAATTTACACATCGAACTGAAGCCGGGATGCGTGTAAGTGCAGCGGAGCGCATTTACAGCTGCAATTGCGAGTGGATTTGGATGTGGCCAGGAGACTGCCCAGGACGTGGCCTGTTTGTTTTATGTGCGGCCATTGTAGTGTTGCCTCATGCTGTTGTTGTTGCCTCATGTTGTTCCCTGCATTGCATGCGGTTCAATCAAAGCGATTTTCAATGTCCACAAAATTACGCAAAAGGACATTTTGGTAATTTGACAACGAGGAGCGGCGTACAGCGTACAGCGTACAGGACACTTGCTTGTTGTTGTTAATGAGTTTGGTTTTACTGTTTAAATTTAAACACGCCATCAGCCAGTGCCATCCAACCCGGGTGTATATGTGTGGAGAAGCTGGTGGGGATGCGGGGAAGACTGCTTCGGGTGGACGGGGCAGCTTCCTGATGCGGTCGGCTACAATTCTAAAGTGTATTTGCATTTAACGATTCAAAGGGGCAAGTGGCACGGCACAGGTTGTAGGGGGGGAGGGGTGGGAACACAACATGACAGTTGCATTAATTTTGATTGCGCAAATATTTTAAGTGTGCGGATTGCTGAGGGATCCACAAAAATGCTTGCTCTGAATTTAAGTGCCGCCTGCAATGGAAATATTGAGTTTCATTCAAAAGGAAATCCCACAATGTAAATGAATGCATTTTGGGACAAGGATAATTTAATAGAATAACTGAATTAATTCTGTAAAGCGACAACAAAGCGCTTAATTTATAAAAACATTTTTAATTATTCATCAGCAATATTTTTTTAATATTATTATAAATAGATTTTCTTTGCAAAACTTTCAGATTGTATTATAAAATTAAATTTTATAAAATAGGTGTAGAATTGATAGAGAATTTTCCCTGAATTATTATATTTTTAAGCCGAATTTTTGCTAATTAATATGTAAACTTTTGCTAATAAGATTTCAGCTGAATAATTATTATAATATCATCCTCATATTCCAGAGCTGTTCGCGGAGTTTATCAGTTAAATCTTTTTTCATTCAGCAATATTTTTTATTATTATTACATATAGATTTTCTTCGCAAGACTATCAGATTATATTATAAAGTTTTATTTTGAAGAATTGGTGCAGATTTAATCTAGAAGATTCCCTGAATTATTCTAACTTTAATATGTAAGATTTTGCTAATAAGATTTGAGCAAAATAATTATTAAAATATCTTCCCCATATCCCAGAGCTGTTCTCGGAGTTTATCAGCTAAATATCTTTCCATTCAGCAAAATTTTTGAATATATGTTATAAAGTTAAATTTTAAATGTTTCCCTGAATTATTATATTTTTAAGCCGAATTTTTGTTAATAAATTTGTAAATTTTTGATAATAACTTTCAACTCAATAATTATTATAATATTATCCTCATATTCCAGTTTATCAGCTAAATATATATTTTTTGTAATGTTTCGATTTATTTTTAATGAATTCCAGTCTCAGTAAAATATTTTAAATTCGGCGCCGTTGTCTTTGGGTCTTGACAAAAACAAACAGAAGGCAAAAACAAATAAAAGACAAAAAACGCACTTAAAAGCAGAGCCAGACAAATGCTTTTAAATACGATATATATATATATATATATATTTATATAGTTGCCTGTTGACTTACGATTGATATTGATGCAATGTCAATCAAATTGAAAATATTTGGAACGCTTTGGTCTAATTGTGCCGCCGTTGAGACTCTTTATTTAATGCAAATTGAAGTCGAGACAGAAACTTGATTCATTTTTGTGTGTCTGTCGTTTATTTAAATATTTGAGGATGCAGATTGTTGTTGTTGTTGTTGATGTTTATGTCGCCTGCTGTGTGTATTAAATATTTATTTAGCAGCTTTCATTCAATATTTTATTTTGCAGCGCATATTGAGAAAGTGCTTCATGTTTTATGTGCAGCTGCAAAGATTTATGGCCATTTGATGTTAAATTGATGGCAACATGTTCCAAATTGTTGACCTTGTTACGAATGCCAACCAACCATCCTTCGTCCTGTGTTCGGTATGCAAAGTCATGCAATGTGTAAGCGGAGCCACTGTTTCGTATACTTGATATTTGTTACAAGTCGCCCCCCCCCCGGGGTTGACTCAGTCTCTTGGCCAGCCGCTGCGAGCATGTCTTCATCATGTTTTGCATATTGTTTATATTTTTCTGCAGTCTTGTTTATGCAGTCGGTCGACGAAAGGAAGCATCCTCGACTCGATTGCTCTGTTGTCCTCTTGTCCACTTGTCCTGCTTCGCCTGCTTCGCCTGGGTTGTCCTGTCGTCCTTCTGCCTGTTGTTGTCTGTTGTCCTTTGCACTTTGGCTCCGTTCGATACATGGCATATCAGATTTATTTTACAGTTACAATATTTAATTTGCTCTTACGCAAATTGCTTGCATTTTCCGTTTTGTTCGTCTCATGCAAATTTCTCCTTTGCACAAGGGTCAGTTCTGCTGCAGTTGAATTATTGATAGACCCTGTTTCTCACTAAATTTATTTCAAATAGTACATTTGAATAAATGTGTGTAAATTGCTTTATGCAGACGCTGCTATGCAGCTGGGATTGAAATGACAACAAATTCAATTCTTGCCAACAGTTTAGCTTGAAAAATTCTTAAAGTGTTAGGAATGCTGCAATAAAAATTCCATGTCTCACATGCCGGCATTAATCACAACATTAGAAGTTTCATATTTATGATTTTGTAACACAAATTGCTGAAACAATGTCGAACATCGCTTTAAAACTACTCGCCCAAAAAACTTTGGCCACAACTTTTGCGGTAAATGGGGGGGAGGGGGCAAACATGCGTCATACCACATGTTGTACACGTAAAAGTGCTGCCAACTATTTGAATGCGGACGCGTTGTATTTACAGAGCTCATGTTTCCGGATATGAGAATAGATGTAGTGTTGTGCAATGTTCAAACTATCATCATGGAGTCGGAGTAGGAGTCGGCGTCGGCGTCGGAGTTGGTGTCGACTTAATTTTGTAGCTGGCGAACGCGGACAAGAAGCCAAGGCTGGAGCAGCGGCGGAAACAACGATCAATTGTCAGATAGTTGTCGTTCCTTCCACTGGCAGGAAGCGTGTGCGCTTAAAAGTTTAAACAACAGTTATGTGTGTGGGTGGACGGTGGGCGGAACAGGCGTCTGCAGACAGCATATTGTGCAGGTGGAAAATTTATAATTTGCAAAATTGCCACGCATGTTGGCAATATGTTAAATGGCCAGGCAGTTAACCGGTCTCGCAGGCTGTCGTTAGAGCCGCTTGGGTGGCGGCTTAAATTATGTTAACCTCAAACGAGACGGCAGCCCGACCAGGCAGCTACCTGCCTTGCCCTCTCTGCCCCCCCACACTCTGCCACTCTGCCATTCTGCCTGGGACCTGTGACTGGCGATCCCCCGACCCAGGGCAGGCCATAACAATCCGGAACGACCCGAGCCGTGTACAAAGTTCGATTTAAGGCCTCGTTTATTTAGCCAGCCAAGCAGGGGCAGTCGAGTCGAGTCGAGTGGAGTCGAGACTGGTTCGTTGGTTGCATGTTGCAAAAGTTGTTGCCGTTGCACAACCGCATGCCACAACAAGCAGCCAGCCAGCCAGCTGGTGGGTTTGGGTTCCCAGTCTGGGTCTGAACTGTATGTATGTGTATGTGTGTGTGTGTGTGTAGGTGTGAGCTCCGCCTGTGGGCCTGACATGCCCCACTTGGCAATTGCCGAAACTATTTGTTTACATATTTAGACCATGCGAAAAAGGCAGACATGTTGTCAAGTCATGTTTACTGTGAAATATGTGCATTTAAATGCAGGTGGGTGGCAAATTTATAAGCCCACAAATGTGCAACCATTTGGGGCATGCACGGCGCACAAGCAGCATTTATCGAATTTACTTAAAATGTAAAATAATACATAGAAAAATATATAATAATTTGTATATTTTTATATAGTTTAACTATGATTTAGTTATTATATTCTATGAATAAATTTAGAGCAGTTTAATTGGTTTTTACTTTGTTTATTTTTAATTCCCACAATTACATTTGAGGCACTCATGCATTTATAATAAATATTATTAAATATGTTTATTTTTTTTTTATCAAATAGTTATATATATTTATATTCTCCACATGCTATTAATTGTTGCTCCTTTAAAGATTTCTATCTCTTTATTCTGGAGTGCATGGAACGGCTTGAGTTTTACCTTACAAAAGTCAAGATCAAAGTTGGCTCTTCAGACGTAATTAAGCCATTTGCAGCACGTTTTGCCAATTCAAAAAAAATATATATATACTTTGACCTCCTGCCCTAAGTGTGCGCTCTTATCGCCGGGCCAGCGGCACGCCCCAAACGCAAAACTCATTTGAATGATTCAAGATGAAAATGGAGACGCAAGAAATACAAAAAAAAAAAAGAAATGAATTTCTGAATTATACTCGTAACACACAAGTCAAAATTTGTGCAACCCCCTCGAAAACGATGGGCGTTTTTCTGTGTGCTTTTTGCCCGCTGGGTGCAAAATTTGTGGAAAAATCACGCGCGCTTATCTCAACCTGAACCAAACCCACGCAATTAACGCCCATTGCGCTGTCACAGTGAAAAATGGGACAAAGAGGGAGGAGGGGGGAGATGAGGAGTGAGATTGTGGGCATAGAGAATGTGGAGCGAAAAGAAGTGGGTTGGGGCTGGCGGAAGTAGTTGCCCTAAAGCCATCCCCAGTCGGGGCAATTGCGAAATGATTTGCAAACGATGCGCAATCGAAATCGAATTCGAACTCCCAATTGTAGAAGCCATTAACCAATAGCTACAAATTTTAATTGCCGCTGCGATAGCGCTCAGAAAACAGGCAGCAGCCGGAGCAGAGCCGGCAGAGTCAGTCCTGCAAAATAAGTAAGTCGCATTGATAAGAGAATCACGTTTCACGGAAGCCAGTTGAAGTGGCAGCAGTGGCAACAGTGGCAACTGGGAGGCGTTTCCCCAAAGACAATGTTGCCTGGTGTCTTCATTATCAATGACAGGCGAACGGAAACAATGGTTACTCTTTTATTGCCAGAGGGGGGTGTGTGGGGGGTGTGGCAAGCAGCTGGCGCCTGTGCCTCTGAGTCAAATTGATAAGATGCCGAAAATGACTTGGAAAACAATAAACGTGGCCATGAAATGAATAAAGGCTGCGCATTTAACACCAAAATGAATAGAGCCAGAATAGACCCACTTGAATGGAGTGAAACTCAAACGCAATTTCGTTGCATAAACAGAACGTTTGCGCATTTTAATGAGGTTATTAAATTCCTTCTCTCTTTTTTCCCATCTTCAGGTATCCTTAAATATCCGATAGGTACCCGCAGTGTTAATGGCCATGTCTGCCAGCATTTTGCCATATAAATAAATATATATATTTAACTATAATGTCAGTCAATTCATTACAGAAGAACTTTCGTCATTAATATTTATTTATTTATTTATGTTTAAGACTGATTTAAATTATCTCTTAAGCGATACTCAATATATAAAAGATTATTTACGTTAATTTTATTTTTCCATATAAATAAAAATATATATTTAACTATAATGTCAATCAATTCATTACAGAAGAACTTTCGTCATTAATATTTATTTATATATTTATGTTTAAGAGTTTTTCGAGATATTCAATAAATAAGATTATTTACGTTATTTTTATTTTTCCATTTAAATAAATATATATATTTAACTATAATGGCAGTCAATTCATTACTAGAGAACTTTCTTTATTAATATTTATTTATAAGATATATTTATGTTTAAGACTTATTCAAATTATCTTTTAAGCGATATTCAATATATAAGATTATTTATGCTATTTTTATTTTTCCATATGAATAAATATATATATTTAACTATAATGTCAATCAATTCATTACAAGAGAACTTTCGTCATTAATATTTATTTATATATTTATGTTTAAGGTTGATTTAAATTATACCTTAAGCGATATTCAATATATAAGATTATTTATGCTATTTTTATTTTTCCATATGAATAAATATATATATTTAACTATAATGTCAATCAATTCATTACAAGAGAACTTTCGTCATTAATATTTATTTATATATTTATGTTTAAGGTTGATTTAAATTATACCTTAAGCGATATTCAATATATAAGATTATTTATGCTATTTTTATTTTTCCATATAAATAAATATATATATTTAACTATAATGTCAATCAATTCATTACAAGAGATCTGTATTAATATTTATTTATATATTTATGTTTAAGAATTTTTCGAGATATTCAATAAATAAGATTATTTACGTTAATTTTATTTTTCCATATAAATAAATATATATATTTAACTATAATTTCAGTCAATTCATTACAAGAGAACTTTCGTCATTAATATTTATTTATTTATTTATGTTTAAGACTGATTTAAATTATCTCTTAAGCGATACTCAATATATAAGATTATTACGTTATTTTTATAACAGTTAAATTAAATATAAAATATATAAAAAAATAATAATAATATACTAAAATTGGGTAAGCTCACTGGTAATTCTATTTTGATTTGAATATGATTTTTAAAAATTGCTAGGAAATTGTATTGAATACTTTTTAAGCTTTTTTTTAAAGCCAACTTCATGCTTGTTAGCTGACTTTAGGACAGGGTGTCTCCCTCCCAGAGTCCGCTAATTTCACAGCTAAGCCAAGTAGCAAAAGTTGGTAGTCATTTCATAAAATTTCATTTGATGAGACAACAAAAGTCGAGTCCATCCCAGCTTGCAACTCATTTTGATGCGTAACAAAATTTTATGAAATGCTTGAGAGCAAATTTTATGTGTTGGCGAAGCATAAAATTTTAGCGCTAGCAAAAGTCCCCCGACTGAGGCCGTTGGCGGTTGCCCAGACTCCTGGCCATGGCCCAGACACTCGTTCTGCCCTGCCCTCTCCGCTGGCTCGGGCTAATAATACGAAGCATTTACACCTTTATGGGGCGTACTTAGAGCGTTTATTTATGCTAATGGCAGAGCGGAACAAGCGGGCCAACACTGTTGTTGTTGTATCTCAAAGTTGAGCCAACGAAAGTGGCGCCTCGGCGAGCTTTATACTAATACCACCCCGAAGCGTTGTAAAAGCATAAAGGAGTACAAAAGGAGCAGCAGCTACACAATCAACAACAAACCCAAGAAAAGACAACATCGGATAGTCAGCTTAAGATTTGAGCAGGTAAACTTATAGCGAGTGTATTTCATCACATAAGACAAAGGTTTCAGTCGTCCACCCTCGAAAGCTTGACCTCCCCCCCCCCCTCCAGAAAACTAGCAAGACGAGGGGGTGGCATCCTCACATCCTTGTCCTTGTCACGAATGTGTTTGTAATTTCCCTAGAGTGTGTTTGACTTTGACGACTTAAGTTGTAAAACTTTAACATTATCATTTTCACTACGACGAGACGAGACGAAGAAGCTGCTGCTCCTTTGGCCTTCGGCTACCATCAGAGCCTGCAGGCGCTCCTTGATACAGCACATGGGGGCATGTGGCATGTGGCATGTGTGTGTGTTTTGTGCTTGTTTGTTGTTGGCCTGCCCGCAAGTTTAGCCAGACATTTTGATGATGTTGACCTTCGCTACTTTTACTTTTCGCAAAGTTCCTTTGCTTCTTTAAATTTGTTGCAACCTCCCGACACTGTTGACATATCGCATTACACTCGAGCACACAGCAGGGAACCACTGCTCTGCTCTGGTTGAACTTTCTCTAAAGCGGTTTTCTTAAAGCCACAACTTACTTTCATCCTCCGCCCACCACCCTCCAATTGTGGATTGAATTACCGAAATTCCCGAATCGATTTTGAGCATGTGTCAATTAGTTCAATCAGAAGGCGAGAACACATCAACCACATGTGTGCCACCAAATCAACGAACACCACCACCAACCCGCGAATCATGCACCCCTACCCCTCCCCTCCCTAGGGCACAACAGCAGCGCATCGAATGTCATTCCAGAGGTTTTTCCCGCTCAAGCGTGCCATTTTTCCACAAATTACAAAGCAACAACAAAAAATATTTTTTAAAATTGATATTAATTAATTTATAGCTGTGAAGTTCTCAAATTCTGCAATGTGATGCGCGTTGAAAAAATCTTGTCTAACAGCTTGGAAAAAAATATGCAAGTTGATTTTGGTGTCGTTTTGCTGGGGGTAGGTTTTTTGTTGTCAAGAGAAAAGAAATGTTGAATATATTCTGGAATTGTGTGATTTTAACAATTAAATAAATAAATAATATTTTGAGGAAGACTGCACTCAGAGGCCATCTATTAATTTCAGGTAACGAATTTTAAAGCTAGGAACTTTAAAATAATACCCTGAGATGAAGCAACAAGCTAATCAGAAGTTTCAGCAATTTTTTCAAACAAAGCCGTTGTTTTTCTTGCTTAGAAATATAATCCATATCCAGCGAAATAGTGTGTGAATTTTTTTTATAAAACCAGTTTTTTTCGTTCTCATGAAAATCAATTTCCGCTTGTTCGAGCCAACAAAATGTTAATGTTGTTAACCTGATATTTTAGGTCCTTATCGCAAATGATTGCAGAGCAACGTGCGCCGTAAATTAGAATCAAATTGAGAGGAGTCAAGCTGATTTATGCATTTCCCAATGCCCGAATGCAGCATGTTGTACTACAACGGCTAAGCGCCGAGCAAAACAACCCCCAACCCCGGAGAATCTCTCCAACTCCAAGGATGGACTGCTCGAGGCAATTGAAAAGCCAAAAGGTAAACAGGCAACACTCGTTTGGGCCACCCTTTGACACGCGGCTGGCGTTTGGGTGTGTGTGCGAGTGTGTTTGTGTGTGCCAATCAGAAAGACATAATCAGCTCGATTTCGTAAATCTCGACAAGCTGCTTATCTGATGAAATGTGAGCAGTGTTCCAAGGATCTGCCAGGCATATGATAAACATCTCACACGTTCGCCTCACTCAGACTTCCGGCCAAGGGGGCTGTCAAAGTGACAGCTTACGCAATGCGAGGGCGTCAAAGACAAAGACGTGGAATACCAAGTACAGTAAAGCCTGGCGCGTGCGTCGCTTTTTTGCTGTCACTGTCTTCATTTTGCACTCCCTGATTGGCATCGGAAATTGAAGTGTTTTTATTAATTCGAATTGGGCCGATGCGAAAATTTCATTATAGCATTTCATATCTGGTCAAGTTGGCATTTCGCACTCCCTCACTGCCTCTGTTTCCCCTCGGATTTCCGTTGCGTGCCTTTTGTTTTTTGTGTTTTTCTCGTGGCAATATTAAAATTCATTGATGCGGTTCGCAGATTTGTTGCCCAATTGATTGACAGCTCAATGCCTCAAATGCGATTGACGCTTATTGAATTGCCTTCGCTCGGAAGTAAGTATTACAATTGTCTAACGTAGTAGGTGTTCCGTATTTATATATAAATAACTACGTTTTCATTTCCTCGTTGAGTTGGGTTTTTTAACAAAGTTATTCATTACTTAGACAAATTTTTGAGGTTCTCAGAATATTCTTCTAAAAATATGCCACCTGCACATCGTGAAATTTCTCCTTTTCTCAAACTGGTGCGAGACTTTCTTCTGGGCCGCAAACATGTAACAAGCCATCGCTACGCAGACACCGTTAGTCCTCTCAGTCAGAAGGATCCCACTATTCCCGATGGACCTGCAACACGCCTATTTGCCAATCATTACTTTCAGAGAGATGCACGTGGACAGGTGAAGCCGCCCATCGATTTAATTGAGCAGAAGAAGCGACAACTAGCTATGGAGGCAAGTAGTGTTGGCCAGGCAGAAACTGCTCCCAAGATAGGAACTGCTCCAAAAACAGGACCTGCTCCCAAGACAGGATCTCTCCCAAGACAGGACCTGCTGCCAAAACTGCTCAGTCAGACACTAGCCAAGCAGCTCAAACTTGTAAAGATGCCGAGCAAGAAAGCAAACCCAAGAAACTAGCAACTCCGGGAGAGTTGCATAATTGGGACTAGTACGAAGAATATAGACTTAATAATTTAAATTTGAAATGTTAAATCCATAACTATAGTATTTATTTTTATGTGCAGATATTTAATTTGTATTTACCCTTTAAGTACTTCAATAAGCCCATCAACTGACTTTTCAGTTATTCGTGCGTTGTTCAATTGTTCAGTTGTGCGCATATAATTATGGCCTTAGGCATTTGACACAATCGACACAAACAATGTCAGTCAATGGTCAAATGGCGGGTGTGAGGGAGGAAGGCTCATAAAAACGAAAATCTAATTAGATGTCAGGGGCGAAAATCATTTATTACACCTGCATGAAATTTTAATTAAGCGCACAATTAACAGAACTGCTGCCATTCACAGTGCACGTTTCAGGCTTATATTTGCGCTTAATAATAACATTTAATGCCATCAAAATTTATTTACAATTTAAAACGAGGCAATTTTCGCAATGAGTTCGCCCGATGCTGAGTGGATTATGCCAATTGTTGATGATGATTGGAGGTCGATTGTTAATTGTCTGTTTGCTGAAATTTATGTTAATGACTTTTCACATCGATTTATTGATTACCAGTGGGAGGGGGAGAGGCCAACAGGGGTAGCCTCCCACAATGAAAAAACCCACCCTGAGCCAAACTAGCCATCACTCAAATTTTGCAAAAAAAAAATAAATAAATAATAATGAAATAAGAAAATATAATCTGATTTCGCGTTATGCAAAAATGCTTGTGTACACACACACGCACGCACACACACACACACACACACACACATATAGAAGGAGCTGCCTCAATTTATTGAAATTACCCTTATAAGCTGTGCAACAGCCGAGGGTTGACTTCAGCTTGAAGTGGCAGCTTTGGAAAAGGGTGTCAATTGCCTCGAAATTTCACTCTTCGTCTGTCAACCCAACATGTTGCCAATGTTGATTCCCATTTCTCTGCTGCTGCTTCTGCTGTTGCAGCTGCCAAATAATATGAAATTCAATACAAAAAGTGTAGCATACTTTTCTGCGACATTTGCTGCAGACTTGATTCCTTATATGATTTGTTATTCCCCGCATTATGCATTGGAATCTTTGCTTTTATTTCTGCCAAATTTATTTATTAGCTTGTTTATTGTTGCAGCAATGTGTGGCAATATACTTGTGCCAAATCAATGCAAATTGCCAAGCAGCATGTGTTCTCAAGTGTTGTGGCCACAAATGAATCTGGCTCAAAACATGCATTCGTATTAATTGAAATACAAAGTTTTTGTATAAAATGAAAATGGAAAATGTACATGCTGTGGCTTTGAGTAAATAAGAAACCACTTTCAAAATATAAATATTCAAATATTATGCACGCAAAATAAACAAGGAATGAGCCGAAAAGAAAAAAAAATAATTGTACACACTCAAAAAAAAAACACCCTTTTCGTATAACACAATTCAAATGTCAATTTTGGGCAACCGCTTGGAACAACCGAAAATTGCGGGCTCTCCGACGACCGACGACAGCTGGGCACAAATGTCAACGCTCCACGCTGGCGTTGCACGCCATTCCCCGTTCCCCTGGCATTTGGGCCAACTCAACTGTTACTCCAATCAGAGACGCGTAATTAAAATATGTACAAACAAGCCGGGAAGCTGGCTCGACTCTAAGAAGCGTTGAGCAACAAAAGTTTGTTTACTTTGCGCGTTTTTCCATAAAACCAAAAACAACGAAAGTGGCAAGAGAAGAAGAAGAAGCAGCAGCGGCAGCAACAGCAGCAGCCACAGTTCGAGCAATAACAACATTTGCATAAGGCAACAAACAACTGAAAGGTTTAGGCAGTGTTGGGTGTTGCTTTAGTGGGTGCCCTCAAACGGAAGTTAATGAGCACTGCAGAAGTACACACACACAGAGAAAGAGAGAGAGAGAGAGAGAGAGAGACAGAGATAGACATACAGATAGAGATAGATGAGAAGAAAATCTAAAAATTCAAGCCCCCGCGACAAAAGCGAAATCACTTCATTAATGCGTCATTTGTAAGGGAGAGCATGGCCAGGACATAGTCAGGACATGGCCAGGACATAGCCATACGCCATATGCGACCGACATGGGCCCCAAGGCAAGTGCCTCCTCCTCCTCCACCTCCGCCGGAAGTTGTCCCCCATGCCGGGCACGAAACTTTGCGCGAAACTTGCCACCAGGCTGCAACAACGTGTGACAGTCCTGGAAAAGTTGATTATTTTTTGCACGCAGTGTTGAACTGAATGCTTGGAAATGTGGCAAGGGCATGCAGCCAGTTTCTAGTACACTGAATAATGACTTTTACCGTTGCGATGTTCTTGTTGTTGTCGTTGAGCTGCGATGCCTTCAGGCCAAGTTTACGAGCATTATTTTTTTTTTTGTTTTTGTTATCAGTTTTGCGCCCCCCAAAAAATGAGAGACAAGCTTTTTGCTCCCGACTGTTGTCGCAGAGTTATGCAGGCTCATTAAGTTGTTATACAGTTTAGAGAGAAAATTGTCAGCTGGCTTAATTTGGCCAAGAACGGGAAGTGGTTAGATGGCAGCAGGGCGACCGGAGCACGGGCACATAAACAAAAGATTTCCGGGGCTGCCCTGCCTAGTTCCTTTTGTGTGTCCTTGCTGCGAGCAGCTCATAGAAAATGTTTAATGAAATGAATTTTGCAGAGCAAATTTATTATTTGACTAAAATGAAATGAAAAGTGCGAGCCCCGAAGTCCTTTCATTTATTACGCAATCTGGGTTGGTGGGGTGGTCGCATTCTCCGGATGTATATTTTAAGTGTAATTAAACCGGGTCTTGTCATTGAACTGGTTCAGTGGCAAAAACCCTCCAAGATGAGGAAAGTACCAATTATACTAAGTCAGATAGCGATGATCTTAGTTGCGTATATTTTAGCATATAAATGCAAGAAGCTAAAACCTAAAGTTAAAGCATCATCAAAAGTTGGACAGACTTTGTCTTCAGTTGGTATTCTTGAACATTCTTGCACTTCCAGTTCGTTTAGCATCCAAAACTAATCCCGTTTCATATCCATATAGCCACGAACATATCGACTTTCATTCACTCCTGCATGACCACATCAACTTTTCTCTTACACAATTTCACCTTCAATTAAACTTGAGGTAATTGACAACGATGCCAAGGAAATCCCGGACAGAGAGAGATGATAGGAGAGGAGTGCATTAAACCACAGGATGAGAATACACCCCAAAAAAATATACACATAAAAGGCTCTCACCAAAGATAAATGGCGATGCCTTAAACTGATTGTGTGGATTAAATTGCCATATTGGCGAAATTGGCAGCGACGGTGTCAATGTGGAGGACAACAACGACTCCAAATGGATGCCAAGATGCCAAAATAAACTCCCCGAAAAGGGAGCAAAGTATCGAAAACTTATTTTTGATAAGCGCAATTATAATTGGATTTGGGTGAAGTTGCTCCAACTCCAACTCCAAGCAGGTAGCCGCATTTGAAGGGGCAAAAGTCGAGCAAGCCAATGATTAATCTACCTCAGGAGTATTTAAAAGAAAGATGCGAAGATTGGGGGGTGAATTGGAAATTGTTGTGTGTTGGGTGCGATAAGGACGTGTCTCCTCCACTCGCTCTCCTCCACTGCCTGCGTATATTTTTGTAAATGTTTGCTGTCAAGATAAGCACCGCACTGGATGTGGTTTCATTTGGCACAGAGTGTGGGTTTAGAGACTGAATTTGGAGTAACGAGTTTGTCGCAGGACTTAACAAAGACAAATGAAGTTGTTAGCAACAAGGGGGTGGAGGGGGGAGAGAAGGGAGTTTGGGTCTTATCGACTGTCGCTTTGATTGTCGTTGCAATGCAACAGCTTTTGATGTGCAGTTGACTGGTCATTTGGTCATTAATTGAGTTTAATTATTGAGGCGTTAAAGGGGAGGCGGCATTTCGATGGTGTCAAAGGTGAAAGGATGGCAGAGATGGGCAGGGGATGGGAAGGGGAACAAAGTGTGCCAGTGAACAGTTACTAAGGCTGCGTGTAACTCTCTTTAAAATGTGTCGCGTATTGCTGCAACACCTTCAAATTCAAACCCCTTCCCCTTCAGGTTTGTTTACGGCCTACTCCTTTCCTCCTCCCTCCCCCTTCGGAAAACACTAGCAATGTCAATAGCTCATTAAAACTCAGCAACAACTGAAGCGGTCCACTGCACCACATAACCCCAAAATGACAGACATTTATTTGTGCCCATAATTAAACGCAGACAATGCTGACAATGGCTTAAAAGGGCTGGCAGCGAGGCAGACACGCCCCCCCTTTTTGGATTGTCAAATATTTCAGCTGGTTTTGGCAACAATTTATAAATGCAAATGGGCGAAGCATTCCAATTCTAATGAGCCCCGCTGCCAAGTCAAGGCATAAATTTCAACATTTCTGCTGTTTTGTCCTCAGGCATTTGCAGGCCCACAAAATTATTGACAACTTTTCGGGTGGCTTGCCACATGTGGCTCGGCAGGAAGGTTGCTTGCACTGTGATTTCGTGTTTATTTTTGAAATTGAAATTGAAAGACAACATTTGCAATTTTTTCTTGAAATATTTTCAAGCGTTATCCGCGCCCCAACAACAATTAAGCCGTAGCCAAAAATATTTTTGTGGGAGTCCATTAGACACTCAGTCCGCGGTCTTTGTGCCTCGTGCCACGTTTTGTGTTGCCTCAAGCTGACCGACCCTTTTATAACAGGCTGTGACTTTCCACGCCTTTTGTTCCGCATGCAAATTAATGATGGCAATGATTTGTGGGACGGACTCCGGCTCTCTCAGAGTTGGGGTTCATTTATTTTCCTAATAAAACTGTTGTTGTTTCAAACTTTCAATTGGACTTGCCATCGTTTCTGCTGAGGGGCTTGGGGGGGTGATCCATTAATATATTGTATCCACGATTGCTGCGTGTTTTCGATAGCACAATGAAATAACTATTAAAGATATGCACAATAAATACAATAAATTAAAACTTGACAGATTTTGAAACGAGTGTTTTATTTTTTTTTATAGATTTTAATGCTTTTTATTTATTAATCAAGCAATAATTAATTTATTTGTGTTTAAAAACAATTAAGAAATAAATATAAATGAAAAGTATTTTTCTTTTACGATTTGTTTTTTACTCTTTATTTTTGCTTTATTGTTTGAATTTAACAAATTCCAATTCGAATATTTAACAATTTAAAATTAAATAAAAATTAAAATAGAGAATTCAGTTTGTTTTTATGAATGTACTTTAATTCGGGAGAACCTTATAAATTGCTGGGTCTGCCTTAAATATTTACTAAATGGCAGCAAAGTTTGGTTCGCCCATCAATCCCACGAAGGCTACGTCAAAGTTGCACACTGCGCTTTTATGCAGATAAATTGTCGGTTATTTTCGCCTCACCTCCCCTCGCTGCTGTATCTGCTGCTGCTGGTACTACTGCTCCAGCTCCTGCTCCTGCTCATTCCTGCTCCTAGTCCTGCTCCTGCTCCTGCTATCTTCCTGCTCGTTGGCGTTCCGTTTCGTTTGGTTGGCTTTGCTGGCGTATCGTCAGTTGTTCGGGCCTGGTCGAAAGGAAGGCTGAAGGAAGGCTCCTAACGGACCTAACCGGAGTGTCGGCTGCTCGGCTGATTGTTTCATAAAAGTTTTGTGCTGCAACCGCCCAACTAACAATTGTTGTTGTTGTTGTTGTTGTTTGCTGCTGTTTTTGTGATTTTGCAAATTAATTTGCTTATAATTTTTACGCTTAGTTAAACACAATTTTGAGTGATTTTCACACAGAAAATGCTCGATGCTAAAAACTTTTGCCTTCAACTGGCAGACGGCAGCTGCACAGTGGTGCCAAATGCTACAAAACAAAGCAGAAATTTACAAATGCTAACTTGGAATTAGCTGAGCCAAGCTGTATGTTATAAAATCTATACAAATTTAGATTGTCAATCCAAATCCAGATTTATCAGATATTTTATAATCATATAGAAAGATTGGAAGGAAATCTTAAATCTTTTCCATTATGAACTGGTTCTCAATTAAAGAGCTAGTTCCTGATTTCGATTGCTCCTTGGTCGGATACATTTAAAACGAACAACTGGCAATATTTAAATGATATTGTCTGGATTCCCAGTTCCCAGTTCCATTGGCTTCGTTAGGTTCAACTGGCGATACAAACAAAAACAAAATCGTACATAAAAAAAGGCACATTTAAATATTATTTCAGTCAGTCTGCCGCTGGATGTTGCCCCCCGCCCCTCGCCCCACCCACTCAGTGATTTTTCATATTTTTATAAATTGCTATAAATTGAGATATTAATACGATAGGCGACAGAAGTCACAGCCGATTGGACATGTAGATGTTGTTGCCGTTGGTCGGTCGGTCGGTCGGTCGGTTCGCTGATTTCAACATGTGGCAAAAAGTGTCGAGACATTAAAAAATGTTACGCAAGTGTTGCGCAAACAAAATGTGCAGTTATTTGTATAAAATTGGCGACAGGCGACAGAATTATTCGGGGGCAGCAACATTTGGCCACATCAATAATGCTCATAATGAAGTTCTGTCTGTGGCCGAAGAGGGGCAAAACAGATCGGACTTTAAGCTGAAATTTAAACAGCAGAAAGTCTACTTCCTGCGGGACAGGGAGGGGAGGGGGGGGACACAGGCAGCTTAAATATTCCATGCACACGCAAACACACATTTCGTCAGTTGCTTCAATTGGACTGATTTAATTGAATCAGTTTCCTCGTCTACCAACTCCACATAGCCCAGTCTACACCATCACTTCCCGTTGTCTACCGACATTTTGTCTTCGGTCTTTCAATTTACTACCCAAGCCACTGATGATGTTGTTGTTGTTGTTGTTGTCCTGGTCCTGGTGCTGCACCATGTCTGTAGTTTCAGATCTACGTTTTTCGCACACGTTTGCGTGCTATGCATAGCATAAAAATTTGACACAAAAGCCGTTGCATACAATTGGTCACACACACACACACTTAGCTATATATGTGTGTGTGTGTGTGTGTGTGTGTGCACAGGCCTATGCCTTGTGTTGTGAGTGTGACCAGACGAGGCACAGGGCTACCCACAGACGACGTGTTGAGGTCGTTGTCATGCACTGATTTCGTATGCAGCAGCAACAACCATTTTAATGCATTCTTTTTATAACCCGAACTCAGATTTTAAAGGTCTTAAAGTGGTTTCTATTTAAGTAAAGACTACACATTCTAAAATTGGCAATCTTAAGTGAAATCGTTTCTCTATAAATATAAAAAAAAAATTAAAATTAAGTTTAATTCTGCAAAAAAAATAGATATTTCTGCTTATCATTAAAACTCAATTTAATACATTTTCACTGCTTATAATGAGAAGTATGTAGAGAACCCAACATTCTAAAAATAGTAATCTTAAGTAAAATTATTTATTTATATCTTAAAAAAATATTAAGCTTAAATGAAATTGTTTCTCTATATTTGCATTTGATTTTTAAAAAAATTAAAAATATAGCCCAATTCAGAATAGATATTTCTGCTTAAAACTACTGAATTAAATACATTTTCACTGCTTATAATGAGAACTAGAATTTAAATCATATTTTGTATATATATATATATGCGCCAAATATATATATATATATATATCCCCACACTTGTCGTGATTGATTTATGCCCGCTTAAGCGATTTTCGTATTATCATTTAACCTGACCGAATCCTAGGCAACAATTTGGGCAACCATCTTATTTGTTCAGCTACTTGTAATATTTAATAAGAATGCCTCAATTGGATCTGACGACACACACACACACACACACATATACACAACATGAGCCTAAATTCAGGCAATCACAATTTTTATTTTCGTTGGCACCCCACCACTCCCCCTGCCATGCTGCACACGTGCGTTGCTCTCTCGACACGAACTACATAAATAAGCGAACGACAAAAGATGCTCCTGAGGCCACCCCATTCCTCACATGTGATTTGTTGTTGTTGTTGTTGTGGGGGGGTGGAGTGGCAGAAACTTTTCCAATTTTCCCCTTTTTATCGTAAATTACGCACAATTCAATATTTGGCCTTTTTACTGGCTCTTGTTTTGTGTCCCGTCGTCTGCCCTTTTTCTGCTTGACTAGCTTCCAAGTGTGGTTGGGGTTTCTGGATAGTGGGTTGGTATGGGGAGTGGGGAGTGTGGGGCATTTGTCTGCAATTTCTTTTTCTTGTTTTGTGCTATTTTGCTTTTTTTTGTGTGTCTCTTTATCGTAAATAAGAAATCTCCTACGTGCGTATTCAGCGTAGACCTGCCATTTAACGGCCCACTCCCAACTCCCAAGCCAAGTCGACGCAGTTGCTCATTTGCTTTATGAATGAGTAAGTAAAAGTTAGTTTTACTTTTGTTTTGTATGCTCGAAGATCGAAATTGCCTTGTCCTCGAACTGTAATGATTGTTTTTCTATGCGCCTTAATTTATTTAGCATTATTTCGATTGGAATGCGGCTGCCCAGCGAAATTGCCACAACTTATTGTCATTGGCCTGAAAGGGGGGAGGGGGCTGGCTTCCTTTTAATAGAATTAAAGAAGTTTCCTTTTGAGCAGTAACTAATGTGAATCTGGCAGATTTATCCATATTTATCGATGCAATAAACGGCGAATATTTAACATAAAGTCAGCCAAAATCCATTGAAATTGCAGCCTTTATTAGCCCACAAAATTCCCGTTTGCTCTGACGCTCGCTACTTGGCCAGGCTCTGGCAAAACACAGGCTACGCGTGTTAATTTGAATTTACGCTTTAATTGGAAAGCCTTCTCGTGGATATTTTGTATACAGAGAAGAGAGCTAAAAATACAGCTGAAATGCAGCTGCTGCAGCTGTTGAGGCTGCTGAGGCCATTAAAGCGCATTTGGTTAGCCGATTGGGCTGTTGGGCCTTGACACCAGGCCACAATGACCAGGCGCCCCACGTCAGTGGTGCCCATAAAAACATTTATGTAATTGCTGTTATCGACAAGCGTCCAAAATGGCCTCGTTGCGCCGGCTGTAAACGGGCCTTTAATACACTTTTGATTGGATTGTCGCACAAGTTAATTGAACGACGCCCGATCCAGGCCACTGAGTGGATCCAAAATGTTAGCATTTATATTTGAAACTAGTTGCCAGCATCCATTCAGCCTACCCAAACCGAACAAACAAAAAGAAATGGAAGAAAAAGCGCCGATTCATGCAAGCTCATTAGGCAACGGGTCGTATGAATAACCATCCCAGCAGTTTCTTTTGTGCTGTCAATTTGGCCATTACTGGATTACTGAATGTATTTTTTGGTAAGTCGGACAATCTACTGGACTCTACTCCAGCTGCTCAACTGCAACCAAGTCCAAGTTCTCTTTTAATGCTCGGACGCATTTTATCTTTTGTAGCAAATTGTTTGAGAATGACCCGCGTAAATTTCATTTCTACTTGATTTACTGTAAATTGTATTGTGTATATACATTTGGATAAACTGAGATAAACTGAGCATGCCAATAAAAATGGAGAGCAAATGTAGTCGACGTTTATAAATTGATTGGGGGCCTGGAGCTCCAGAAAATGGCCAACTAATTTTGATTCGGTTTGCATTCGAGATTTCCTTTGATGTCATTTGTTATGTGGCAGTTGATTCAGTATGATTTATAGGTGACCTGAAGTTTTTTTTTTTGTGTTGCTGGTAAATTGAGGTAAAATAGGCAATTTGGTAGATGTCATGCCCAGCAAAGGTAAAAATGATTTACAATACTTTGAGAGGGGAATCTCTGATTGAAACTTACCCTTTTGATAGCTCATCATTTCAAATTATTTATATGCGCATACAGACAAATCGAATCGAATTTAAAGTAAAATTCACAATAAGATCTGAAAAGAGAAAATCAAAAATATTAATATAATAATTGACAACTTTAATATAATAATAATATTTATTTTACAATCAGCATTATTTAAAAATATAACACAACTTATAATATCTGTGTTGTGAGTGGTCTCAACAGTAAATACTGCCAAGACTCAGGAATATACTTTTGCCCGTTTCCATCCACTTGGACGACTCCTTTTTTTTTTCAACTAGCTACTCCAGCGGAAAAACCTTTTGCATTCGTTGTTTAACTTTCAGTGAGAAGGGGATTTTCTGATGTGTACCTAAAACTGAGCCCGCATCCGGCTCGAACAGAAACTGAGACTTAAGAGGCGGAAAAGGACGAGGACGAGGACGAGGACGCCTCGAGTAAACAAGCTCAAGTTTTGCTGGTGTTAGTTTTGTAAATTGCAGGTTGCAACATTTTCATTAAATTGAGTCAAATAACAAATAACAGACACGCAACGCAGCCCAACAAACTATGAACCAGGCAAACAGTCAAGAGCGCTGTAAATAACTGTAAGCTGACTAAGCAGCTGGCATTAACAAATTAACTGATTCTGAAGGTGAGTTCTGGCCACTTTGTGTACTGCAGAAACACAATAATCATAATCATAAGACTGCCTTCGTTCTGAATAATGTCTTTAAATTAAGTAAATTGGAGTAGGGTAAAAGGAAGTTTAGAGAAAGCAAAAGTCAAATTCTAACCAAATAAAGGGAAGACTAACAAAATGTTTGAGATGAAAACGATAGAAATATTTTCGCAGGTAACTGGTGTAGTACCAGGTATTGTCTGCTCAGTGGTATTGTCAGATAATTTGTATTACTCAGACTGTAACGTAAAGTGTACTCGAAAGTGTGTATATCGAAATCTATCGATATTAATTGTTGATCACCAACATGAAGATGAAGAAGGTGAGATTCGTTGTGAATAGAGTAAAAATAACAGAAAAATTTTAAAATTTATTAAAGTTTATTAAATGAAAGATAATTAAGTTTTGACTGACAGTCTATTTTAGAGAGAAAGCAATTTAATAGTTGTTAATAATTATAAAAAGACGGAATTGTTTGAGAATCGTTTGCATAATAAATAACTAACTTTATATCATTTTTGACATTTATATAGTGACGTAGTACTAAGACTGTAATATAACATCTTTAATATAGTATGCATATAATTACGTAACAAATACCGATACCGATAAAGATCGATATCAAAGTTGTGCTAATTATCTTGTGGTGATCATTGTGAATAAAGTAGTTTTGACATCTGCTCTACCTAATTGTGTTTTCTTACAAGCATAAAGTAATATCCAAAACTGCTCTATTAAACCGAGTATTAAATGGAAGTTGCATTTATCTCCTTTTTAAATTGGCTCCTTGTGTTGATTACTGATTTGGGGTCAGTGGAACACGCAAATAAATAAATTAAAAATTGTTAACAGATAATAAAAAAAGGTAGCTAGGCTAATAGTGTTAGCGTAACAACAAACGACCTGCAGCACACTTACACACACACACACACTTACACACACACACACACTTACACACACACGCAAACAAACCAAAATAGTTTTTGCCTCATTTCCAGGCAGTATCCTGACAGACTTTTAGGAGGTCCAAAAGCTGAAGAGTTTATAAAATTAACGTCGTCATGTTGTTGAGGCAGCCAGCGTGGCTGCCACCGTTGCTGCTACTGATTTTGTTGCTGTTGTTGCCTGGCTCAGCTCAACTACCCCCCGCCCACAAGCCCCTGCTCACCACTTGTCACGCTCCAAAACATCCTTTGAGCTGTCGCTGTGCATTTGTATGCGTTTTGCCTGCCTGATTTATGTGTGACGATGAGTGTTCCTCTGTGTGTGTGTGTGCATATGTGTGTGTGTGTTGTGTGTGTGTGTGTGTTTACGTCTCTGTCGTGTTGGCATTTGTCGTTACAAACTTAATTAATGTTATGCTGCCGCCATCGCCTCTAACGTCTGACGCCTCTCCTCGCCAGCTCCTCGCTTGGGATTGGGGTGCCAGAGCTGCCCTTGTCCTCCAGGCTCTTGACTTTTGTCAAGCGCCGCAAAAACTGCAGCCGGTTGCCACTGCGCCACTGTCAGTTTCAGCTGACGTTTGGTGTTTTTGGCTTGCCACCCCCCGCTTCCCCCCTGCGTTTTGCATGTGATTAGGCGGCGTCTGCGTTGGAGTTTCACTTCATGCTAAAATTTCCCATTGTGTATGTGTGTGTGTGTGTGTGTCACAAAAATGATGCTCTGCTTTTGGGGAAAATCTGTGTGTTGCTGTTGACATTTGGCTAAATCGCAATGACAGCATTATCCATATTGGCATAATCACCGTTTGGCTAAGCGTTTGTTTGTCCTACGGATTTTAGTTGCTTATTTGCTTATTGCTGCGGCTCCACGTGATTAGCGAGACCAAATTACAAATTGGGTTTGCTGATATTTACACCTGAAATTCGAGAGTTTCTTGAGCAAACCGAAAGCACATTAAATTTTGAGTTTATATTTAAATTTTGCACAAGCAAAGGCTGCATTCTTTTTTTTTTTTTTTTGTATTATACATTCAGCAGCTGCAAGCTGAAAGCCTGCCCCATTGTGGCACAGTTTTGTGGAGTTAGGGGCAGCAGACAAATGCCGACTTTGCTTTGTGCAACAGCGCGTGAATCGGGTGTGGGAGGCACAAATGCAACGTCTGAGCAGCAGCAGCAGCAGCGGCAGCAGCAGCCACACAGAAAAATCCGTGAAGCAGCAGCAGCATTTTTATTTGTTTTAGCACAAATGGCGGCACAAAAAGTGCAACAAAACAGCTGCCGGCTAAAAGGCACCCAACGCTGGCTGAGAGCAATACACCTGCCTGGGATTCTTATTTAGGTGCAACACTCGCTGTCAATAGTCCTGTGGGGCATAAAAACTTTGCCCAGCCAGCTTATATGGAATGTTCTGCTTGCTTATGTGTGTGTGTGTGTGTGTGTGTGTGTTCTTAAGTATATGGCATGTCTATTGTCTGTCTGTCATGTGTTGCTCAGAGCCTTCGTAATCAGATTGTCCTGCCGTAAATTGTGTGAAAAGTGAAAAGGATTTGCTGCACTTTCTCTCAACCCACAAGAATGTTTGAATGTTTTCTTTGTATCTATATATATACCTCAAGCAATCCCGACCTGAACTTGTCCACAAAAAATATGTGAAGTATTTTTTAAATTAATAACAATATGATTTTTGTAAATCAATCATTCTTTTAATAATCATTTGTTTCTAGAATCACTTTATTTACTGCACTTTGAATTGTTTACATTTTGGTTTTATCTAAACAGTATTTGTTCAACATTTGATATACACTACACGTATCTAGTGCTTAACAAAGTGCTCCGCTTCCCACCCGCTGAATCTGAGCAATTTTAGCAGCAGGCAGCCACATTGCCACATTGCAACATTGGCAACAACATAATTTAAATGGCAACTTTAAAATGTTTACCAAACGCTTCATTCTAGTTGTAACGTAAATTTACGGGCCAGCAGCAAACAAACACTAACACACACACACACTCCCACTCACACACACACCCACACACTTGCACAATGCCAGCATCTATGTGTGTGTGTATGTGTGTGTTTGTGTGTGTGCCTGTGGTTCGTCTGTGCTTTCTATTTGCGCTTAATCCATGGACAGCAGCGCTGAAAAGCATCCTATTCTCTCATTTTTTTTTTAAATATATATTTTGCCGTGCAACTGCAGGCGCGAAAAGATATGCAACGAAAAAAAAAAAAAGATTCTGCTCGGCAGATTTGCTCATTAATGTGGCGTGTTTTTTTTTTTGCTGCAACTTGGGACGCGCCATTATGTTGGACTTTAATTAAAATTAATTACATTAAGTGCAGCAAGCAAACAGCAGACAAACACACGAAAAAAAAAGAATCATTCAAAGCACAAAAGCATCCGCAATGTGAAGTCCACATGCCTCCATGTGGCAGCTACAAATACTGAATCCTGATTCATGCTCCAAATGCAGACGTGTGGGCCTTAATGCGCTTTAAGTGCCACTCTTTATTTTCAAACTGCGTTCTTTTTGTTGCAACATTTAAATATTTTGACACACATGCCTCAAGGACAGCGGCACAGTAAACAGCTCATTTTTCTTCTTCTTTTTTTTTAGGCTCTTTGTAATCTTAGCAGCTTTTTTTACCCCAAGGAATAATTGTAAATTGTAAATAAAATTGTGCCTTTCGGCAGAGCTTAAATACTTAAATAAATATTTAAGTTTGTGTGTCAATAATAAAATCGATTATGTAAAATAATTTATTGTCCAAATTAGAAGTCTTTAATGCTTCTAATTTTTACAAACTTTTTATAATTTTCATATTTTTATGGCTTGCGTGTATACAAAATTCGAATTAACAAAAATAGTGTACACCTTAGCAATTAATTAATTCTTCTTCAGGTAGAAGTGCCTCAAGTTTTTCTCATAATTTAAACTTTTATTTAAACACAAAATTATTGCATTTTTTTTGTACCACTTGCAAGTAAATTTTTAATGAGAAGCGATTTAAAAAAAACGCAACTTAAATCAACCACATTTCTCTCCCTAAATAAATGACTAAAAGTTTGAAACTCAAACTGAATGACTACAAAATATGAAATATGGCAAATTGTTGAAGTGTTCGCCAAGCTCGCTCCAAGTGCAGTCCAGGCAGTCTGGGCTTCTTTTCAAGCAACATAATAAAATACAACAATTGACAGTATTTTCTCCCTTCTCCCCTTTTATCATACACTTTTTATTTTGTTGTTGTTTGAAAATATTTTTCTGAGCAATTAAATGTTGCCAGTTGGCAGAAAAGTTGCAAATAGAAAAGTTTGAGAGCCCAAAGTTGAGGCAAAAATGGTATAAAATTGTCAAGCTGAAATTGGGCAGCAAAAAGTAAAAGCCAGAATCGAAGGCAACACTCTGCAAATAATCTCCGTCGCTGAAACAACAACAACAACAATAACAGCAAAATAAAAATGAATCCAAGGCAACAAAAAAAAAAGAAGAAAAACATTCTGTAATACCAGCGTGGAAAATCATAAATAAAACGCATGTAATCCACGATTGAGTGCTTAAGTTGATTTCCAAGGGGGGTCGTTGCCAGACCCAGCGATAAGCCAAAACGAATGCTACCCCCACACACACACACACACACACACACACTCACTGCTGCGCACAATATTTACATTTGGGCACACGTTGTGGATGCCACATAAAAATCACTGTCTATATTGAAAAGTCATCAATCATGGGGCTGGAAAAGTCAGCAGACCGCGAAATTTGTCAGCGTTGCAGAATTTACCAAGCAAATCGCGGAAATCGTGACATGGAAACTTGCTGGGCCTGATTTTAACTTAATTTTGTGGCAGCTTTAAGCCGGCTTTAAATGTACTTCAAGCCAAGCACTAAACAAGGCATAACAAATGGGCCGCAAAAACACAGTCAAATGAATGGCTGAATAGATACAAAACACAAGTTGAAGTGCGGCCTGGACCAAGAAATGCACAAAAGTAACGATTCCCAAAAAAAAAACCCTCCTCCGCCCCCCCGCAAGAGAGTGAAGAGTGGCAAAAAAGTAGCCAAGTAGCAAAAGTTTACATAACATTAAACAAAGCGCACAATGGCACACAGAATGATCGGGGGGGGAGTGGGGCTGACTTGGGCGCCCCCTTTTGATGAGTGCGAATGGACAGTGGATGGCTGAGAGGCAATAAAACACAAGTTAAGTGCATGCCACAGAAGAGTAGAAGGGGGCACGGGACGCAACAACAAGGCAGACACAGAATTTGTTTAGAGTTTTTGCCCAGCCAAGTCAAACAAAACGAGTTGCGCATAATGAAGCAAAGGCACAAAGCGTTGCAGTGCCTCCTTTCCATGCAACTTATAAATGTGGCAAGTCGCTCAGCCAAAAAGTGGTTCTGTTTTTTTTTGTTTTTGTAGGTAAGTAAAATCGATGCGAAATTATCAGCAGCCACAGAACTGAAATGAACCGAAATGCCGAGTTTCACTTTCTTGGTTGCTTGGCTAGTTTTGGTCGTTTGGGGCATACCCCAAAAAACTTTTCGCCCGTTATAAGAAATTATTTCATTAACAACTTCAATTGGTATTAGTTAGTGGTATAAGATTGCCCCTTCTGCAGTGCTGCACTTTCTCATAGTTTTATTTCTCTAAATGTTATAATCGTGTTAGTAACCAAAAGTTGTGGATAAATGTTTACCAATGGGTGAGTAAGTGCTTCAGGATGAAGTACATGGTACTAATTGTAAATGAAGTTTACCATTGTGGCAATTAAGAGGCGAACTCGCCCCATGGGCCAAACTTTTCTGCTACGAACTCAAATCCTTAATTTAAACTTTAGTGTGAAGCTTACACTGTAAACAATTTGCGATTCATTTTACTATTTGTATTTTACTCTTATATACAAATTTACTATTTATTTTACTATTACTATTTTACTCTTATATAAAAATATAAAAATTAAATGTATTTAGTTCTATCTAAATAATAAAATATTTGAAATTAAGTAAACACTCTTTAAATGCTAATTAATAATAAATAAAAAATTAGTATAAGATGTTCAAATGTAAATAAAGAATGCAAAATATAAATAAATTTTTAACAATTTAAACATGATTTATATAAATAAGCTAATAAAAAACCATAAGATTTTATAGTAGAATTTAACTACATTGAACTTTATTATATTATACTTAATAACTGCGTCAAAAATATTATAGTTTACATAATTTATATTTTATATCAATCTCAAAAGCTAATTATAAATTATTAAATCATTAATGCAAAGTGATAATTTGGTGAACAATAAGCTATATTTTCATATAATATAAAATTCAAGTTTCACAATTTAACTAGAACACAGCTTATAATTTTTAGCAGTGTAGCATATTATCCTAACCCAACTTTAAACCATTGACAACCCCAATTTACATAAACGAAGAAGCCTAAAAGTATGCCGCCTAGTTACACACTCAGAGACACACACACACACATACACACATACACACACACAGAGACACACTCATGTAGCTAATACAACTACTTAATTCCACTTTATGGGCGCTTGGGCCATAAACTGCGCACTTAAAATGAAACATGCTTAAATGTGATTCAACATCGTCCATAAATAAATTATGAAAAACGCTTAACTACTTTCGACAGCTTATAAACGCCTACGAAATGGCCGCCCCGCAACTATATCAATGTGTGTGTGTTTGTGTGTGTGTGTGTGTGTGTGTGTCAGTTGTGGTGTTGATTTACAGTTGCACATTTCTTAAGCGGACCCCGTCGACGTTGCCATCGTCTGGGACTGCGGTGGCCGTAAAGCAATTCATTTCCCTTATGCATTTTCTAGCAGCTAAAGAAACGGCAAAGGCAACAAGCCAAGGCAAAATGGCAAGCAGTTTGCAGCAGACCTTTTGGTACACCTGAATGTGCCCCTCCCACCGTGCAACAAAATGGCGCAACGGAAGCGCTTTTCAATGAAATTTATGACGCATGGAAACATTAGACGATCGTTGACGTTTACAAGTCCGCGTCGCGTTCCTTTCTCCCGATGAGGCGACTTCCTAGACCCTACTCCCTACTCCGCACCCCCCTTCTACTTGACTTGCGTTGGTTGTCGCGAGGCGGGCTCCTTGGCCTATGCTAATGCTCTGACACCAACAATTTATGGGCCTCACCAAAGTTGTGTGTGTGCTGTCTGTTTTGGCGTATGCTCGCTAATTTTTTATATTTTTACTGGTTTGATAAGCAACTCTGAAGAATTTCAATTAAATATAATTTATGTGACCCAAAGTTGGTATAATATATATTTTATAAATTCATACATATTTGACACACGATAGATAGTTTAAGTCTTTAGTTTACATCGCGATTTACTTTTAAATTTCTAGAAATATTTGTTCAATAAAAAACTTTGAATTAAATATTTAAAGATATTTATTTAGTTAGACTTTAAACTTTATTTTTAGTAGTAATATTTTTATTTTTAATAGTGTTTGCCACACATGAACTTTAACAAGTTGAACCATTGCACATTTGACGCCTAAAAGTATGGAATACCTGCGTCGTTTGTTGCTCGTTAGTAGTTTGGAACAAAAATGTAAAAATGGAGGAAAAACAACCTAAACCAAGTGGAAAAAATATGGGCTGCCCTTTTTTTTTTGCAGCTATCTCTCTTGTGATTTCCACAACGGCAGCTCGCATGAAGCGCTTTGTTTCTGCCCGCCGTTTAACAACTGGCCCGCCTGCCGGCCCCCCAGACGCCCAGACCCTTCCGATGCAGTTGCTCGACGTACTCGCCGAGCAAGAGTTGTTGGTCGTGTAAGCAGCCAAGCAGCGGAAATGATTCGTCGTAATTTTCCTTTGTGTAATCAACTCCTTTGTAGGGAACATTTTGTATGTTCATATGGCTTGCCAACTACGACGCTGCTTTTGACTCCGACAACGACTCCGACTCTCCGACTTCGACACCGATTCCTACTTCAAGTAGGCAGCAACTCCCACGCGAAGCTTGTTTTTCCCTTAGGCATATGCAACGCCAGCTTTTTGTATAGTTGTATTTTTGCTGAAAAATTGAAGTGTTCAAAACTTTTAAGATATATTTCGACCCTTTATAATTGGATTTGAAAAAGCATTTTTTTCGAGGGCTTTTCATATTTTAATTAAATTCTTTAAGCGAACAAAATAATTATGTAAATTTCGTAAATTTTTCTTATAACTGCAAATATTTCCATTCATGAGTGCCAATCTCTCAATTTCTTATTTCTTTTTAACGCTGTCAGCGGGCGCCGCCAACCCACGTCAAATTGAGGTCTTCGGTCGTTCGTCCTTGGAGCTTGGTGCTTGGCGCCGCTTGCTGCTTGGTCCTGCAGCCAGGTGTTTATCCCATTCACGTCATGACTGACTTATTACCGTCTTATCTCTGTCGACACTGCCTCAACACGATTATTACGAAGTTTGCCTTGTCAACGAGCGGGAAATCCACTCAATTTCAAAAGCAGCCACCAAATTGTCTGCCCCAAAACTCACCTAGTTCGCCCTATCAGTTGCCGTGGGGCAAGTTTGATGGCGCCACCAATTGATCATTATTCAATATTTAAATTATGATTGCTAATGAGTGTTATTCAATCAAATGTTGATGTATATTTTAAATTTGATAGTCATTAAATCCAATGACTCAATAAGTATTTACAAAGAAATTGAAAAATATATATTTTAATGTTGTAGCAAATTTTTATTTATTTTCTTTGCTTATTTAAAAAAACACTCGTAAAATGAGTCGTATAAAATTCAGTAAAATGAGAAGTAAAAAAATCCGAAGCCAGCTGCAGATTGCAGGTCAGCAGACGAACATCAAAGCGTTGTACAAACATTTAAAGATCAAAAAGCCAAATGCCCATTTGACCCGCTGGGCCAAGCGGCCAAAAAGGACACATATCTATGTATGTTTGACGGTTTGTCTGTATGTATGTATGTATGTAGTTATGTACACATACATTTAAACATGCCGTACAAACAGCTGCCGCCTGCTTTTGATAGACACAGAGGAAAGCAGAGAAGTGCGTGTGTGTGTGTGTGTGTGATTGTGGGGATTGAGTAGAGTCGACAGAAAAATGACTGACCACTCACTTTTTAAAAATCCCAAGCCCACCCCAATCCAACTCTGAGCTGCATTAATAAAAATTGTTCACCATATTGGTAAATCCATTATGAATATTACCGGAGAGTAAAAGCCAGCTTTGCATCGAAACGATGAGGTCCATGGTAGTAGTAGTAGAGGCAGGCTTGGTGGTAAAAAGATTGAAATTGAAAATTGTACATACTCCTCTGCTCTACCCCACCCCCCACAGAGCTCCTCTACTCCATCTCTCACTCTGCTGTGTGGCTTCCTCCTGCAGTTGGCTGTCGTAATTGTGTGCAAAAAGCAAAGCAAATGTTTACGTAATAAATTTACGTGATTGAAATATGTCGAGTTGGCAACAAAATGGCCACCAAAATGCCCCTACCCCTCAACACCCCTCTCTAGCGCCTATCACTCTGCTGACCGCCCCTAGTCTGTGTCTGGCTAACGAATTGGCGCAACGTTTGCGCGTTGCTCTGGGCCAGGCCAGTCCAGACTTGGTTACTTCACACCCCGTCGAGCATTTCGACAGGATTCCGCTATTGGATGTGGTGTAAATTTTTACACATGTGCAACGCGTTTATTTTTATTAGTTTGCCGGCTACTGCTGATGTGGCCAAAAAGCCGCAATTTGTGCAAAAAAAATTATGAAACGAGACTTTTTGGGTAAACGCAGTCAACGCTTGAATAAGTTTTAATGTTTTAGTAATTAGTGCCTTGCTTATAGCCAAGTAGAAAGAAGCGTTAATAGAAATGCTCATACTAATTGACATAATTCTGCTCAAATTCTATATAAAATATATCTACTCAAAGTTGAATCACTTCAAGCATTTCAAGTAAACAATTGAAATGAAATCGTTTGCAGTGCCAAGTTTCGCATAATCCTGTCACGAATTTGGAAACTTCTCTCACCAGTTAAAGCTTAGCTTAGTCGAGTGGATGTATATATATATATACATATATATATTCTCACCTTGTCACTCATCCTGTCCCTGAATGACAACTATGAAAGAAAAATCTAACCACGCGCAATTTGTCGTGCTCATGTTGGAAATTGATCCAAGCGATTTTGCAATGTGGAAGAGTCTGATGCAGAGTTTCTTCTTCTTCTTCATCTTCTTCTTCTTCTTTGTCTTCTTCTTCATCTTCTTGACAATCGGGACATGTCTAAAAAGTATTTACGGCATCGTCAGTCATTCAATTTATCGCATTTCTTGGCCCAAAGCAAACAGAGAAAACGTCAGCGACTTCGACTTTGACTTTGATGCTGAAGCTGAAGCTGGCTTTGGCTTTAGCTTTGGGGTTGGCGACAAGTTCATACGTCTTATGACTTCCCGTTGACGGAAGTGTGTGTGTATGTGTGTGTGTGTGTGTGTGTGGGCCATGTGTGTGGGTGTTTGGGTCTTATGTCTGCCTGGGACGTGTAGCTTACAGCAGAATCACTTTTATAATTGGCACGCAGCCAGCCAAAAGAAACTTCATGATGCAAAAAAAAAATAAATAAAGAAAGTCAACAAAAAAGCTAAATAAAAAAACCAACAAAAATATGGCTTGGTTGTCTGTGAGTTTTTCAGTTAACTTATTGGCTCGTCTCGTGTTCAGATCTTGCAACGATGTCTGCAGATACTATTTGTCAGATATGACATTATATTAATTGAAATGATTTGTCTGCCTGTCTCTGCCAGCTTTAAAAATATAATAAAAATCGCTCCTAAAGTCAATTAAAGTCATCAAAAGTGTCGTCAATAATATAATAAATTACGCACTGGCCATTTAATATAACAAAAAAAAAATGTGCTCGGACCCTAATTGAATTGGTAAATATTTAAATAAATATAACCGCAAATAATTAAAACAACAGTGCCAAACGATGCAGCAACCGGTGGCAAATTTCAATGGACAACACGTCTAAATTAAAAGCTCTGCAAATATGAATGGCTGACAACAACAAGAACATTACCAGAAAAAAATATCCCTGTCCAGGTGAAAGGTGCGCTCACTGCACATTCCGACCACAAAAGCAATTAAATTTCCAATTAAATTGCATTCATTCGGGGACAAACGTTACAAACGTTGCGCGATTTATTTAAATTGTTAATTAGGAAACGCAATTGCAAATGCAATGATGACAAATTAAACAAATTTTGTGATCACAAAGTCAGTTCACATCCCCCCCCCCAGCCACAACCCATTCAAATGGAAAAGAATTAGTCAGACAAAATGCGAAGATAAGCCCCTAACAAAGTTTAGACTCTAATAAATAACCTGTCTACTAAAATGCTACTTGCCCCAAACACTTTAAAAAAAAAGTGACCCTCTGTGAAAATATTCACTTTCGTTCACATGGCAGCACTCGGGCTCCCTCAGGACATTCACATCCTGCCGACTCGCACAATTACAACAAGCCAGGCCGCCAGGCAAGCCAAACAAAGACACCAGCAATTACAACAATAAAAAAAGAACAGCAACAAAATGAGGCAGCAACACACAAATTGAGAAGAGCAGCAAAAAATAAAAAAAAAGTGGAGGCGAAGCAGTCGTCGGCGAAAAGGGATATAATTTTTCGAAAACGTTTTTATAGTGTTGTCATGTACGATTAATTGCGGCTCATTAAACTTTATACGGCTGCAAAAGCTTAAACGATTTCCGCACCAGGTCGCCCACTCCCGGCTCCATACAATTTATTGTACCAATGCTACTCCAAATCTATCCGAGCTGCGAACCGAGTAGTTTTTTTTATCCATTTCTAAATGAAGGGAAACTGAATGACTAATAAGTCGTCGGGCGAATTGATTATATACTTAAATAAATATTAACTCAAGTTAAGCTAATGTAAGATGCTTATAAATAAATAATAATAATAATAAATAATAATAATAATAAATAATAAAATAATTCTAGTTAAAATATTTATTTATCTCATATAATAATCTATTAATAAGTAGTTGCCAATCTCTTCATTTAAGTCGACATTATTGTTGTAATTTA
Source organism: Drosophila multiciliata (assembly GCA_037043605.1). Classification (NCBI taxonomy): domain Eukaryota; kingdom Metazoa; phylum Arthropoda; class Insecta; order Diptera; family Drosophilidae; genus Drosophila; species Drosophila multiciliata. The sequence continues at coordinate 7,952,215 of JBAMBF010000301.1, forward strand.
TATTAATTATTTATTGTAGTCCAATGACAAAGCACACATAATAAAAAAAAAAAATTAATGTCAAATAATGATTGATTAAATTAACCATAAATTTTGAATATAATTATGCGAAAAATATATATAACATGCTACACATATTATAAAAATAAATTGAAAATGTATAGAAATAATATATAATATTAAATTTGAATATTTAAAGAAAAATGCGATTTAAATGACCAATAAAAAACAAATTAATTCGAACCCAACATGTTCAGAGCCTTCGTTTTATTTTTTATAAGTTAATAAATATTTAATCTATTCGTCAACTAATTTAATTGGCCTTCCATTTATTTTTACTTGTATTTTTTCATTCCATTTTTTTTTTTGCTTTTCATGTTAAGCTGTCAATTTAATTACTTTGATTTTAATTTATTTATTTAACTTTTTGACTATAATTTTAAATTAAAGCCACAAAGTCTTTTTAAATTGCCAACTTTTTTAAGTCTACAGCAAAAATAAGTAAATAATAAATTTTTGTCCTTTAGGAAGTTTTTAGTTTACTTTCTGTTTTTAAAATTATAAAGCTAATATTAAAAATCTATAAATGATCAGATCTGCTTTCTATGGGTTTAAAAATAACATACTCCAAATTTACACTCCTGCTGAGTGAGCAGAGCACTTTAAAAGCATTTAATGTGGACGGCGTATAAAAACAAAGAATTTTTTCAATGGCCCAAAAATGACACAAAACTTCTGCCCGAATTGTAATTGTTGGAACTGCTGGCGTTATTTATTTGTGAGGATGCTTGAGGCAATGTTGCGACTATTAAAAAAACGACAGAATAAAGTCATTTTCGCTGAATTTTTCGAAATGTTTTCAAATCAAATATCGACAACTGTGGCTGGACTGAGGAACGGAACGACAGACCTTGATTGCCTTTGACTGCATATTTATTTGTATGGATGCTGGTTTTTTTTTTTTTTTGATTTTTTTTATTCTTGTTGTATTCTTTTGTTCTGCTGTTGCATGTTGTGTGATTTTCATTTGGTGCACTATTGAGCTGTACGTATTTTTACGCTTTTTGTCAACATTTTGTTGCTGTCGGTTTTGTTTGTGTTTCAAACTGGACTCTCCTCTGATTTTAATGAAATGTTTTGATTACTTTCCCACACACACACAGCTACAAAATGCTCTTTTGTTAAACATGCGAGATGTGCTTAAGAATCTCTTTAGCATATTCGATTTATAAACAGATTTTAAATTGATCTTAAAACTGCCCCAAAATGTTGTCGTTATAAGTAGCTTGCCTAATAAGATAGTTTGCCAATTACCTGTATTACTTTGAGATTGATTGATTGTTTGATTTACTACTACTTAAATGAAATACATTGTGATACTGGAAGAATGTACTAGACATCTGCAGGCTCATCAATTGAATTAATGACGCAGCAAAGTATGCAACATAATGCGGCAAGGGGAATGAAAATGCATCTCATTCAGTTTTGAATTCATGCGTTTCACTTGAAATCACTTGAACAGCTTGCACATTTATGCAATTCACTTGGCACACAGACAAAAAGCACACACACATTCACACACACATTCACACACACATACACACACATGTACACACATTTGCACAGTCTGACAACGGTTTAGGCGGATCAATGCAAAAATCACTTACATTGCCCTGCAAAATTGTTTCGCTCATCGAGAATGCAAAATGCAGTCAACTTTGAAATTGCTGAGATTGACGTTTGTTTATCAACTGTCGCAAGTCTGGGAAATTTTGCTGACGATGCGCTTCAAGACCAAAAGCAATTTAGCCTAACATTTTAATTGAAACTGAAATGTCAAAGAGGTGGCAAGAAAATCAATAGCCCAACAAAAGCCGCGAAATTGTTGCAGCAGTTGCAATTGTGGTAAAACTCGAAAAATGTTTCAATTCAAGCTTAGATGAAAATTTTATTTACATATTTCTGGATAATGTTTCAGTATCAAACAGCTTAGGAAATATTTTGTAGATTCAAAAAAGATTAATTATAAACTTGAACTAAGTAATTAAAACATTTTAGTTTTACTTTTGGTTGACTTATTTCAATTAAGGTATTAAATATATTATTTTATTTTTATTTATTTAGTTGTAAATAAAATTTAAGCATTATATAAAACGATCATTTTTAATTTTGCATTTTTAAGGAGTATAAAATTTGTAAGGATTATATAAATATATATATCAGTGTATATTAGATAAGTATGCTTACCATATAGCGCATATGTTATTAATTTGATATATTTAAATTTGAAATGAATTTTAAATTAACATATTTGCACTTTTCTTAACACTTAACTACTAATATATAGATATATATATAAACTGTCGGGTTATTTTATAGTCGCGTATATTTAACACTAATATTATTTTTGATCAGTTGTTACACTCAGTTGAATAAATCTCATATATAATTAAGTTTCGATATGAAAATATTGTTTTGAGTACGTGTTTTATTTGAAAATGTTTAATAACACTAACTCACATCGATTTGAATAGTTCTATTGATCTACAGAATAGTTACACACGTTAAAATAATGAAGAAAGCTTAGCTGGTTTTTTTTTTGAATAAGTGCAGAATCCCTTTGTTGGATTTTTTGGTGTCCAGTTAGTTTTTTTTTTTTATTATATTGTATTTAGTTCACAACCATTAATAGTTAAGCGAGCGATTCAGAAGTTTTGCTTTATTTTGAATTGCATCTGTAGAAAATGTTATTTTATTGATAGGCAAATGATATGATACTTTAAAGGAATAGTCTTCTAAGCACTATATATATTGCTATATGTATTAGTTTGACTAACGTACTAATGTTATATTTATAATGTGATATTAAAGATTACTAATATGCTTCTTAATCTCTTTGGTTTATATTTGAAATGTTTTCATTCTCTTCTTCCAAAAAATTGTCAAGCCAGTCTCGTTGGTTTATAGCGTTGCTAAAGTGTTTATAGTAGTTGCCAAAATTACTCGCACAAAACTGCCTTCTCTGTAAATCTTTTTTCCTAAAAATATTCAAATGTTCTTTGTTCGATTTGGTTTTGGCCAAGAGGTCCTTGTATACAGGAGTTCTGCTTGTCTTAGGTCAGTTTTAGCCAAAGTATCATGACATAGGTCAGTACTCAGTTATTGTTTTCCACGTTTTTCTCAAACAATTTACAATCTCCTGCCAGTTCTTCAAAGCACGAAACGCCAATATTCACTCACTCTCACACACACACACACACGCACACACACAAAACAGACTGAAACAGTAGTAAAGATGGAGAAATGTTTGCTTAGACGCCGGCTCTTTGTCGTCAGCGACCTTTCGTAACCGTATTTCGCGCAAAACTGATCCTTAACGCATTCCGAAAAAATCTGCTGCTTGCCACTGCCCAGCGAATGTGCAACAAACACGAACCTCAGCAAATTGCACGAGGCGAGAAGCGAGGCTGCCGACACACAGTAACGACGATGAGCATGTCGGGCACACGACGAGGAGCAACACAACGAACCATTGCCGGCAAATGAACGACGCGACGGCAACGTTGAAGGGGGCAGCAGCAGACAAGGCTTCTTTTTTTTTGTTGTTGTTACCAACGCTTATGCTTACTGCCTTTTGGCCAAGTGCAAATCACGGCAAATAACGACGAGCTAACGACGATTGCAACCAGCCGACGTGGCCTGGACCAATAATGAAGATGTGTTCCATTCACCGATGCAACATGTACCGCATGAGAGGAGCCACCTACCCAACTCCCTTCAGCTGCAATTATACTTTAAATCTTGGCTTGACAACTCAAATTATTTAATTTAAATACGATTTTTTTTTGTATATAAAATTAAATTTAATTGAATTGTTCCGATTTTTAAGTCGTACAAGTGCAACAGTAATTCAACAAATTTCCAAAGCGACAAGCTCCAACATGTTGTCTGTTTGAATTCGCCGCAACTGTTGGCATTTCTCTACAATTCAAGTAACGGCAACAAGTACAAACATCCCCATAAAACGCTCTACACGCTCACAGTAACCTATCAGCATTTCGCTTAAAAGCTCCGATTATGCCGCAATTATTACACTCAAAGAAACTATTTGCTTTTCAGTTGGAGTATGCCTAAATAAGTTTGTAAACTTTCAAAGGATATTTTACTTTCAGGAATTTATAATCTTCAAGCCGATTTGTGACTTTACATTTGAGAAAATATTAAATTCGTAAAAAATAAACTTAAGGAATTTTAATTTCAAAGATGGGTCGTGATTTGTAGCGAAATGCTGTTATTGCATCTAAGAATATTTGGGGTTACAGCTAATTTAGCAAGACACACTTATCCACTACATAAAATAATATAATATTATTAATAATATATAAATAAAATAAATCTACAATTTCTAGAAAACCGTCTTGCAGTGCATAAAAGCTCTTGTGTCCCCCCATGTGGGAGTGGGGGTCTATGTAGACTTTTGTAATAACTCCTACAGAGAGCGAACATTTAGAGAGAGTGAGACAGCAAAGTCTACACAAAAGCTATGCCCAAGAGAATTTTAGGGGTTGAAAAGCGAGCATGAAAATGAAGGCTAAAGTAACTCCAATTGAATAAAAACGCCTCTTTGGCAATAACACAACAAAATATCAATTGGATATTGAGCAGATAAATGCCAGCAAACCAGTTCAATAATAAGCAAAAATAAAAAGTATTTAAATCAAAATGAATAAATATTTCAAGAATGCAGGAAAAATACCACTTTAATGGAAGTCCATTTATTGGCATTGTTTTTAAATTGAAATGACACAAATGGCCAGATTTGGAATTCGGCGACCAGGCGAACGGCATTCCAATGCAATTAGTGCATTCAGGTTACACTAATGCAAATCACAATTTACATAAGTAAAGCCACCACCACTCGAGCGAGCATCGATTCCCCAACTGTTACTCACCACGCGCTAAGCTTTAATCACCGACACACACACACACACAGATACACTAACATGCACACAAAGAGAGACAATCGGTCAGACAGACAGCGGCTGCAAATAGTAAAAAAAAAAGAAGAAGGAAATAACAGAGAAGAGGATAAACAAAATGTTGTTGTGGTGGGGGTAAGTAAAGCGGCTCTTACTATTTGCTGAGCACAATCTCCTGACGCTGTCGCTCTCGCTCGCTCTCCCTCTCTCTCTCACCGCATGCGCTGTGCAAGCTGCCCTTAAGCCCAGCTCGACCAATCAGCGCGAGCCGTGCAAACTTTATGAGCACGAAACGCTTGAGCCAATCACTGTCTTGCACATTTCCAGGGAGCCGAGAGGCGCACACTGGCGCATTGCCCCTACAATTGCACCTCGAAGAGCGCGCAATCGCAACATTGCCGCATTGTGGCAGACTGTTTGCATCGCTGGGCGCCGCCCAAGTGTCGATTACAATAGCAATAACAACTTGCAGTCGTTGCATATCTGTAGGCTCAATTGCATGCACACACACACACACACACACAGAAAGAGACTAGGTGTTTGCTCGGTGCCATTCGCACTGCTGCCTCCTGCTCTGTTGGGGCTGAGGTGACAAATTTTCATGCCAACGCCTGTAAATATGTACTAAAACTGGATTGTTTTCTTCCCTTTTTTTTTTTTGTGCACCCAGCTCCTTTTCGCATTGCAAAACGAGGGTAATTGGGGTCGACATCGTCATCGTCATCCTCGTTGGCGTTGTCGTTGTCGTTGTCGTCTTTTGCTGTGTTGATTTTTCGCATTGCATATTTTTAGGCAGCTTCTCCACTGATTACGAGGCAGCTGGTGTCGCCTCATGCGGCAAACTGTAGGCAACAGCACTCCGGGCATTATGATGACGTCTTCTTTGGCGCGCACGAGTGCCTCCCGCCTCGTTGGGAGATTGCATTCTCATCTTGTTTATTTTCTAGGGTCAGCATGTTTGCCAGCAAAATATTGTGTTCATTCCCAGTGTGCAAGTGTGAAAACATTTTCGTCCGTTGCACTTTTGATTGCCTCCTAAATTGCTGCAAAATAAATAAAAATAACAAAAAAATAAATAAAAAAAAAACCAAAAACTAAAAGAGAAGCGCAAAAATATTGCAATCTAAAGATATGACTTCCTGACGGTTGTATAAATCAGAAAATGTGTGCCTCAAACTGTCGACTAGGCATTTTCATTGAAAATGTGGGTGCAAACAGTGGACACCAAGTGTTGCAACATTCATTTGATGACACAATCCAAATTGAATGAAAGAACAAATTAAAATGCGCTGCACATCGAGCTTGGCAAACATTGCACAACAATAAAATAATAAAAATATGATGTAAAAAATTAATGTGTTTTTTTTTAAGGGAATCTACGTTATTCAGTATTGTACGATTATAATGTACAAGAAGCCGAGTAATAAGTAAATAATAATATGAGTTGGTTCTTTAATAAAATCTACATCATTTAAAGGAATACTTTTCTGCAACCTACAGTAAACTGCTCACATATAATTTGTTAAAGCGAAAGACTTTACAACACAAGCAATTTTTTACAACCCATATAAATGTAACTTTAAGTAGGAAAGGTCAGATGCTGGATGGAGATGAGGATGGGGTGCCCCTAGGATGATGGTCACTGACTGTGTTGGAGCCAGAAGGCTGCAACCGCTGTGCCTATTTACACAACACGAAGCACAGGCAGAGCACGTAAATGCATGTGCAAATACATACGAAAGAAGGGAACATAACACACATATATACACACACACACAGACACACACACACACACACACACACATTTGAAAGCACCTGGAGGAATGACAGCTGCAAAGTCGAAAGGGAATCGGGTTAGGAGCTAAGAGCTTTAAGTCAAAAGTCAGCCAACCAGGAAGACAGTCTGCGAGCTAAACAGCCAGCCGGGCCGGGCCGGGCCTATGTAAATAAATGCAATATGCAGGCGCAGAGTGAAAGCAAAGCACATCCAGCAGGACATTTTTTATACCTCTGTATTTTTATTATTTTCTTTTTTTTGGTCAAAAAGAGACAATGTCCGGGCGAGGTCTACGTTTGACGTCAATGTCGGCTCAGCTACAATTGAAAATGGCGCTTTAGTTTTACAGAACCGATTCTGATTAAGGGCAGAAAGAACGTCAGTCGACTCGTCAGGCATGTCTGTCTGTCTGGCTGGCTGGCCAGACGACTACCGCAACCGCAGAAGAAAGAAAGAAAAAAAAATAGTAGTAGTAAAGGTCTAACAAATACGGCGTTGGTGCCCGCGCATTGTTGCAATGCTACGGCGTAAGCAGAATTACGTGCAATTGTTCTCTGCAGCTCGGCTGGTTCGTGTACATAAATACGAGATGCGACTTCAACGTACTGTTCCGCTAAGTCAACAAAGACACGTTGACTGCATTTCGGATGAGCAATGCCAACCGACTGACTGACTGACTCTCTGTTTACCCACTTCTCCAAATAAATGCTGCTTCCTTGCAGGCGCGATTTGTTGCTATGAATGCTTACGATTTAGGCTTTAAAATTCAATTTAAATAATCACACATATAATAATAATATTAATAAAAAATAATCACATTAACTTATATGGCACACAGCAGTCGTTAGGAACCATCATAGCCTCGATTTAAATATAATCAAATTTATTCCAGTTGAAAAAATTGATCACTTTGTAAATAAATAAAAGATGACCATTATTATTTCAGATCTCTGTTTTTCTTTTTGTATATTACATAATAATAAATTCACAGTTTTTCTTTATTAGTTTAGCTTTATATTAAATACACATCGCATAACCATATCCTCAGTAGCTGATTCGTGGGGACCATAAAATCCATGTAATTGTATGCGGTAATCTCCGGAAAACACAAATGCGGGTATTAGATCATCATTTAATTTGAATCCATGCAGGTAATAATAGCCGGTATTAACTGGACACCTAGGTGAAAAGTTACCATTCTGAAGAATATGATTCATCCACTTCTTGTAAAGATTATTACGGAGGGACATAATGATTCTGCATACATCCAACTTGGTCTTAAAAACACTTTTGAACTCATTAAACTTTTTCGGACGGAGCTCAATGTCTATATAAAATATAAGTCCAAAAGTTATTTTCCGTTTGATACCCATTTCAGCATAAATGGTATTCTCAGCGATCGTTAGATTAAAGATATCAAAATGTTTTGAACCATATCGACATTTATAACAATGCAATTTCATGTTTGTCTGAAAGAAGATGATGTTATAAAACAGTTAATCATATATTATATATATATATATATATATATATTTATGTGTAAGCTTACAGCTACAATTTCAGAAAGTCCGACCGAAAAAAGCACTATTATTATAATTTTTTTATTAATTTCGCAAGTACCCATTTTACTGCTATTATTTCCGTAAATATATAGTTAAATTATACAAAATATATATTGACAGCTGGGTTATAAATATATATATATATATATATATATATATATATATATATACAATATTTATATATTCTCGTTTCAGATAGTAATTTGATCGCCCAATGCTATTATCGAAGTTTTTCAAACGAGACATTTATTGCGATATAAATATTTAACTTTTGATTGTTTCCAACAATTATCTGTCATGTGTACATAAATAGGCTGTGCCCACAAGAAAAAATGTATTTAGAAAATTCATTCAATGATTTTAGTTTAAAAAATAAGTCTCTCAATGCGTTTATATCAAGTTCTTTTACTTGTAATCGGATTTATTGCGAGTGCAAATATGGTGAGTAATGAATTAACGATTCATAATTGCATAATAATTTTGAATAACAAAAATGTATTTTAGAATCCAAAAATTAGCTTTAAAAAATCTCCAACCTGTGTTGTGCTAAATCAAAATTACTTCAGGGACTTTTCCAGTGCTGTGAACAACACTAAGCTGAATGTAGATGTGGACTTAATAACACCGATAACCCGGGGAACAAACCTAAGTCTCGATATCCAAAAAGGAAAGTTAAACTCGAAATCCTATCAGAGCATTTATAAATTTTCATTGGACGCGTGTCGTTTCTTGAAAATTCAGAGCAACACCATTTTCAAGAAGTGGTTATTACTGATTCACAAATATGGAAATTTTCCTCGGGACTGCCCTGCTCAACCCAATCATTACTATATAAGAAACTATGAAATTTCTGAACTTAACGTTCCTTCATTTATAGTTGATGGTAGATTTCGAATACTAATTAATATGATGAACATTAAAAATAAGGGCAAAATTACTGATTATTTGATCAAATGTGTGCTAGATATAGAACTTAAATAAATATTTAACAAAATCGGGTTTCTTTAAATCTTTCTTTGATTGTTTAATAAATAAATATCAACAGTGTTAAATCTGCGATCTCTAATTTTCAAGCCCAAACACACTTTAAACCAATAGGGAAAAATCCCTTTAATAAAACTTATAAAATTTAAATTTTATAGCCTAACTGGCTTTGGCTCAGTGCTGATCAGTTAGCGTTTAATTTTCTATTGATCATGGCTTAAAAGAGAATATCATTTTGCAATAAAGAACAATTGCAATAGTTGAATAATTGAACAGTTTAATGGTAATTTTCTCTATAAATGCTTTATTATTATTATTTTAATCGATGAATGTTGGTAATTATTTACTCAAATCTGCATAAATAGAACTCCAACGCATGAATCAAATTTTATTTATAAAATTGGTCCATGATCAAAGTTTGAAAAACAGCAAACAAATGAGGCCATACCAAGTGCTTTATATTATTTTAGGCTTAATTCCATATACGTTCATGGTAAATATGAGGATCACAGTCATATTAATTAATAATATTCAATAAATTCCAAAATTATTATAGATATCAACATTTCTCGTCTTAAAAGCCCCATCCTGTGAGGACTTTAATCGGAAGTACTTAACTGACGTCTCCGTTTGTTTAAAGGAAACCAAATTGAGTGTAGACGTCGACTTAATCCGATCCTTAAGCACAGGAGTCCGTGTAAATATAGAGTTTTTTAAGCGGACTTCAAAATCATATCAAAGTTTTTATAAGATCTCTATTGATATGTGTAATATGTTGAGAAATCGGAGGACCAACATTTTTAAGGAGTGGTTCTCAGCCTTTTACGTTTATGGAAATTTTGCAAAACAATGCCCTGCTCAACCAAATCATTATTATTTAAAAGATTTTAGGATTTCAGAACTCAATGTTCCTTCATTTCTGTTTGCTGGCATTTATCGAGCCAATATTAATGTGAATCAAACTAAAAATATGGGAAAAGTTCAGGATTTTGTAATAAAATGTGAAGTTGAAGTCCAAATTAAATAAATATTTAACCAAATCTATTTAAGAATAATTAAACTCTTATAAAAGAAATCGATTGAAATCTCGTTACTTCTTCTTCTGGATAAGTCTGTAATAAATACAATAGACTATTTCTTATAATAATTTCAGAGTCTTCTTTTTCTATAATTAAGAACTTTATTTTTAACTTCTTGTCTGTTGATTAACATTTTTGCATGCATTTGTTTTGTAGCTTAACTAATTCATTCTAAATATATATTGGGGCTGAATGGGTTTTAAAGGCGTTTTTCATAATTCAACCAACAAATGTTAGGACACTTTGCAAATTTAGATTAATCCTCTGTAATTCCCAAAAACAAATATCTTCCGCAATTTTTAAGATAGAAAACTCTTCCAAAAATGATTTTTTTTGGTATTATTAATTAGTATCAAAGTATTTCTCTTTATTATAACAGTTTATTTTGGGTATATATACATATATATATTTTGCGCTTCAAAGCCAGATCGCTTGATTGATAATAAATTTAAATGATAATTATTCACACAAAAAATTAACTTAACTTGATTAAATAAAGTCTAGCGTTGTTTTACACTCTGCGAAGTATAAGTATTATTACCTGAATTCAAATTTAGTACCTCAATACCTGAAGACGGGTAGTTATCGTGTCACTGGATACTTTTATTATGGCAAATTTAGGACAAGGCAGGAGCAATTTGTGTTGGAAATGACTGTTTTTGCAATACTGAAATAAAAACATTGAATTTATTTCTGATTGGTGTATTTACTACACTTAATATGATTCAAAGTGGTAATAGCCATATTACGACATCATTGGAGGCCTTTACAACCTAAATATCAATATATAACAGCAAAAAGTCTAATTATTGGTCTATTAAATATAGTTCCATATGAATAAACAAATATTCAGAACTTTATTTGAGATGTTATTATCTGCATTTATTAAAAAAAATTATGTACAAAATTGGTATCTACATAATACAAATTTTATTCAATGTTTAACATTTGAAAATAAATCACAAAATGAATCCGTCCCAATTGTTATTACGTGGTACAGGCTTTATTCCGTATTTGTATGTGGTAAATATGGTAATAACGAGAACTAATAAAATTTGTAATAATATTCAACGACAAAGTTATATTTTGGATGGCCATATTCCACTTTTTAAAAAGTGAGTGTGGAAGTGGAAAAAGAAAAGCCTAATACGAAAACCCATGAAAGTTTTGATCAATACTCTTTGGATATATTTCGTCTAGTAAAACTTCGAAAGAGCAAATTGTTCAAGGAGTGGTTTCTCTGCATTTTTAAGCTATTCCAATTTACTTGCTGAACCAAATCATTACTATCTAAAAGACAAAACAATTTCCAATGTACATGTCCCTTAATTTTTGTTTGATAGTTTATATCGGGTAATATTTAATATGGTTCAAGGTCAAAGCAAGAAAAAAAAGATTTCTTATTTAAATTGCTGGAAATCGAACTTAAATAAAAAATTGTTTAAAATATACTTTAGTAAACATTTTGGGACTTGGTTGCATATGGAATATATCTGGGAAGTAAACAGAAGATTACCAATGTTAAGATATTGTATAGACACAATCTTAGAATCTACTCTCATTGGTTATAGTTTTAAAGAACTCATCAATAATATTAAAAGCAATTTTACAAAAATGTATATTACATTTGTTTGAATTGCCTGCTGCTAACTTTAAGCCTAACTGCTGTGGGCAAATAGCGATTTTAAAACCAGCTTGATTTCTCAAATGGAATATAATAATTAATATATTAAAGTAGGTTGAAGCTAGCCATAATATGCTTACAAAAGGTATACCATATCGCTTGTAACAAACATAATAATAAACTGAACTCATGGTTGGAATATTTAGAATATATTCAATAAAACAGTGCCTCGAAAATTATATACATTAGCATATCGATTTTACTAATGTCTCTGACGAGGTACGTAATTATAATGAGCTGCAGATGATTACCATTTGATGGCTAAAACCTGTGGATAACTGAAGTGTCGCTTGATTGATTTTCTGGTAACTTAAATTTTTAATGAGTGCATAAATTGGGCAATTTTCAATTTTATATCATTGGCAATTTGTCGCTGTACATGGTCGAAATGATCCAGTTGCGCATTTTTTGCTGTTCAGCCTTATTGGCAATTAAATTGCTGCTAATTCTAAATGTTGACCAAATTCGGGCGGTAAGTTTTGGCTTTTAATTGAGAGAACATTTTGAAATATTTAATACATTTACAGGAACGTTTTGTGGAGTTTAAAAATGCCAGTTCTACGTACAATCCAAAATATTACAATAATTTTACAATATACGTTATAAATCAAACGCTCAACATGGATATGGATATTAGAATACCAATTGAGCGGGGATATAAAGTCCATATCGACTACCAACTGCGAGTGGCCAATGCGAAAACCTATCAAACGCTTTTTAGCCACAACATCGACATTTGCGCCACAATTAGCAATGTTAAGGAAGGATTGCTCAAGACCTGGTTCAAGAGCATGACAAAACACAGTAATTTCATGGAAAATTGTCCCGTGGACCCGGGACATTATTATATGCACAACTGGAAAATGGGCAGGACGATGACGCATCAGTTTCTTTATCCTGGAGAGTATCGTGGCAGAGCAGATTTCTTTTATGGCAAGTACAAGACCAAAACCGAAGTACGAGCCATGTCCTTTGTGCTGGAAGCAGTTCTCCATGGCTAAATTAGAGTATCTCTGTGGAGGTAATTTCTCACTTAGATTGCTCCACTCTGAACATTAATAAAGCTATAGATCTGCAATAGCAATAGCAGCTCGAGCATAATCGATGCGTTTATGTTGACACTTTTTGCTATCGTCACCTTGCAGCAGGACAAGCACATACATATATACTTATTACGGGTGGTACTTTATTATTTTACACCCAGGCAGCAGTCGTCAGTCTGCAGTCTCATGAGAAATAATAATATCCTGTACAAGGCTGCAACATGTGGCACGCTACGCCAATGATTATCGCCTGCCGTCAAGCGGGGCAAAAGAAGCAAAAAAAAAAAATTAAATAAAAAATATATATCGGAAAGGAACATTCAATTTAGCTACAATGTCCTCGATGCCATCATCGTCCGTGTCTTCCACACTTGGCAGCTGTCGCCTGCAGTAAAAGGAGCTGCTGCTAACGGTTTGAGCTTTTTTTTTAACTGTATTTGACTTGTCGTCACTGCTTCCGCCTCGTCTCAAATTGCGTGCGTAATTTTAACTTTATCGCTTCCTAATTGCCGCCCCACCTGCACATGTCTCTTGCCTTGGCCCAGCGGTTGGTCCGGCCAAGGATCTGGCAAAATTTCGCACATTTTTCCAGCAATTTGCCTTGGGCTCTGTGTGCGCGCGTGTGTCCAATTTGCTCCGATTCCCGCTGGTATAATTATGGCATGTGTAGTAGTACTGGATGACTTCTTCTTATCTTCCCTGCGGCCATCTCAGCTGCCCCCTTTTGACTGAGTGAAAGTCAGGTAAGCTTTGTTTAATTAGTTCGATTGGCTGTTGCGCCAACTAATTGCTTAGTGCTCAATTTAATACAATTCCCAAGAGGCTGGCAAATTATCGAAACACATACCAAAGCTGTTCACAAAGTGTATACATTTCGTGAGTTGGTGTGAAATTAAGAAATACACATTTTTAATTTAATTTAAAGTTGATTTGGTGGGTCTTAGGAGAAGGCCTATACTCTGGATATCGATACGTCAATTGTTACAGATCTGTGATTTATCGACGTTATCAATTTTAACTGCCTTCAAATTTTAAGAGATTATCTGAATATATATTTGAACATACACATATATAGCAGATGGACATTCAGACTGACTTTCGGTATCAGAATATAATTATCGTCTCAAAAATACCCATAACTTTAAAAAACTTTTCAAAGCACATCAAATTTTCTGAAAATTTTCTTTATAAATTTAAAAAGTATGTAATTTATGAAAATCAATCGCAAAAATTATTGTACTTTAATTTTGAAGAAAGAAAAGTTTATCTGATAAAAATGAATATGAATGAGTCTATATTTTCAACAATTTACTTATAGATGAAAAAGAAAAACAAAGTAAAAGCGTTTTTCATTGTAAATCAATTTCACGCCAAACAAACGGTAAACGTTATTTAACACACAGCACGACAACTACGAGGATAATGATGGCAATTTCCGTGAGTACATGTTGCCACTCCCACAATTATTGTGCCTCACAGATGCCACCGAAAACTCGACAAATGCATTGGATCCTGGCGCGACGCTGCTGGTTCTTTCAGACGACGTTCGTCGATGGCGACAAAATACAAGAAATTGCGCTTTGATTTTGCCTTGATTCCAGCGGAAGTGCAATGATAGCAAAGAGGAATAGAAGGAGGAGGAAACAGAAACAAGAAACAAGCAAAGCAAAGAAAAGAGGAGAGGAGTGGAGTGGAGTGGAGAGAGGGGGTGGTCTGAACAAGTTGCGTACTCTGGGAACGCGTGCGAACGTGTCGAGTCGTGAGCCGGGCAAACTTGTCGAGTTGTCGAGTTGAGGGAAAATACTTTGGGCCAACTGTTATTGTCAGTGTTTAAATTATTTTGCGCTTAGTTTGCCACTCGCATAAATCGCAGCCAAACACAACCAGAAAGCGCTGGCAATTCCAATTGCAGCACTTGTGCGCCATTCAATTGCGTGTCCATGTTCTTGTCCATGTCCATGTCCATGTCCATGTCGATGTCCGTATCCGTGTCTGTGTCGGTGTCGTTGTCGTTGTCGCAGTCCATGTCCCATCTTCCTTGGCCAGTTGCAAAAGTGCAAGCGTGTCGCGTGCAGCACCAATCCAACCCAACCAAGCCATGTCGAGGCTCATTAATTTATTTATGCGAAGTGCACGTGCAACGATTTGCTCAACTGGAAGTGAGAAATTGTGTTAGCCATCTGATTTGAGGCAATAGCTGTGGGCCATAAATGATTCATGGCCTTTAAATGTGACAAATTAGTTAGACAATAGATAAATACGAATAATGCATGCATTGCTTTCACTTCACATTTTAATGTCGACAAACATTGAGGTATTTCTAACCATATTGTTTTTCCACTCTCTCATCTAAAATAGAGCTTCCCATAAAAGCCGGAATGGTGTTCTTATCAAGTTGCAGTTTAATCCATTTATAGTTGCCCTGTGGAAACATAATTAAATATTATAATATTTATAGTTTTCATTTTTAGACATACCTTTTCCATAGGACAGCTTCTAGGTATATTTGAATACTTGAAGACGGTCTGCATTCAACTTTGGAATAGATTAACGGGCTTTCCAATACTGCTCAAACTGCATAAATTCATATCTTTGGAAAATAAGATTTCTCTAACATTCTTCGTCTCCCTTCAAAAAATGCTGAATTTTAACCAGACATCGACTGTTAAATCTTTAATGATATTAAGCGACATATTATTGACCATTTTATTTGGACTAACAAACTGAGAGTCTGTTGGACAATTTATAATATACAGTCAAATACAGTTTGTAGATCTGTCCTAGATGATTTAACTTTCGTGATTTACCTATAGGCTGTGTTGCATTAAATACCAAAATAATAATAAGAATAACGCCAGCTTCCCAAAATATTTTCAGCAGTAGGAAAAAAACGAGAGAGATCTGACTTGTTTAGCTGGCAAATCATTTAGCTGGCTAATTTTTTTGTTAACCAGCTTGAATTCAGTTCAATAAATTGAGACGAAACATATTTTAGGAAGCTGCCTAATTATTAAAGAAATTGTTGGCAATTAAATGTATTAGTTATACAAAAATACAAAAAGAGATCAATCAAATTGAAAATCGGAGTTGATTGACTCCAGTATATTTATCACTTCTGCTAATATTTGTATAAATTTAAGTCAGATAAAGAGCCAGATAAAATTGTTATTATAATTATATATTTCTGAGAACTCTTACTCTGCCTCTTCTTAAATATTTCAGTTTTCTAGTGATGCCATTTGGCTCTTTACAGGTAAGCACCTATCAGCGTAATTAAATTGCACGGCTAAAGTTGAATCCGTGCAGTTTGTGCACTACGGCCGCAATTTGTTAAGGACGACCGCTGGAAATATGATAAATTGCCGCTTTTACGGGCGGCTGCAGCAGCAGGCGGACAATGGGGACAACTAGAATAGTTGGACAGAAGCCGCAGTCAGGCAGCATTTGCCGGCACATAAATTCAAAAAAATGAGAGAGAGCCACTATTGCTGCTAACCAAATCTTAATTATAAATCTAAGGAAGCACTTGGAAAAAATTACCGCAAGCGCAGTCAGCTGTCCGGCGTCCCAGTTACACGAGGGAAACACAAAAAAAAATATAAATAAAAAAAAAAAAAAATAGTGGGAAAAGAAGAGAATAAAATGAAGAAGCGAACACAAAATGAAATGATGATTTAATAGAATGGTCTGCGGGCACCGCCAGCTGGTTGGCTGAGCCGAATGAATGGGCAAGTCGAGCCAGCGGAAATGACTCCATAAGCTGCTGCAACCATAAACCGGAAGTTAACAGACTTTTGCTGATGTGGCACTTTTCGTACAGGACGAGAGCTGGAGCTGTGCAACTTCAGGACAAAGCAGACACGGGGTAGGGAGACGGACACGGACACGCTCGGCGGGCCGTCTGCGAAATTGTGACAGCGCATGGCCGCAGGATAATCAAATAATTTTTTTTCCTCCTCATCGTCTTTGATGCTTTTCACACAATTGCAGGCATCGTGTTGGTTTTTTTTTTTCATTATTTTTTGCGGCTTCGTCCTGGTCTTGCTCCCGCTGCGCGGCACTGGCTGGCTCTCGTTAAATTATTGTGCAACATTGCCACAAAATGCTAATTGCCGTCCGATGCGATCGAGATATTGCAAAGTCCGAAAACTTTTCAAATTGCAGCTGTCAATGAATTTTACTTGGTTTTGACAGTTCCATTTTCTACATCGCTCCGATTTGCCTCTCCTTCTTATCGCAATGTGTCAAACTATGCAAAATTTCATTCGGTTAATAAATCATACAAATTGAGAGTCTCGAAACTTCTTCTCAATTTGTAAATTTGTTCTCGCTATTAAATATGATTTCTCGCATTCGAATAATGTATTCTCCAACAAATATGCACATTTCATTTTGCCGTAATGCATTTTACGGCTATTAAAAATGTTTACGCCATTTTTGGCGCGAATAAATGTCCAATTGTTTGCTCAATTTTATTTGTAATGTTAACGCTCGAAATACTTTCAATGCAATAACGAAAATGAAGTAATTATTGTGGACTTTTAAGTTAAGCATGCTTCAGTAAATAAATATGTATTATAATGTAAAAAAAAGTGGGTGTTAAAAACAGCGTAAATACATATTTTTAATAAAAAGAGCAGAAGAGTCATCTGTGAATCCAAAGCGTTGTAAATTTCGGTGTAAAAAAAACATTTTTTAACGATTTGACAATTACTGTTATTAAAACGTGAATATTTTGAGCTTGTTGCTAGTCAAATTCAATATTTTTTAACAAAATATATTTCATTGCAGTTATATTGAAATCAATTATTATTATTATTATTGTTAACAGACTCGACTGTAAAATAGCTGCACTGAAAATATGAAATTATGCAAGTAACATATGATATCGATATAAATCGATATCATTGCTGTGATCAGCAGCTAGAAGAGCAAGACACACATTTCACTTAAATGTTGTTTTCTGTACTTATAAGCTAAAATGTCAGATTAATCTTTATGTGAATTACAAAAAAAAAGATTCTTTTTTCTTTAAGAATAATTCAAGTTGAGAAATACTTTTAAAGAAATTACTTCATATTATCTTGCGCGTAAGTAAGAAAAATCTAACAATTTAACAACTTGAAAAATAACTCGCTCAATGCACATTTCTTGTCACCAACTGCCGCTGAGCAAGTTAATGAGGAACAACAGCAACATGGAGGAGATTCGGAGTTGGGTCTGAGGAAAAGTTATTTGCTCAAGTGGCGTTTTTCCATTTTGCCACATACAACAGGCGACGCATTTTAACTTGAAGGCGGCAGCTGCTGTTGGAATAATGACGATGATTTCGTTGATTTGAATTGTGATTAAAATGCAGTGTATAATTTTTTGGCACGACCGACTTGGCTGTCTCGAGACGCAGGCGGCTGGTATATGAGGCGCCTCAAGAAGTTTTTTGATTCGTTTCACACTTTGTCTGACTGTGCTGAAATGCTGAAATGTGGTACCACGTCGGAGAATGAGGCGCGGTGGGTATGCTCGGTTGGTCGGTTGGGAGGGGCGTGGCATGGCAGGGGAGCTCGAAGAAAAATTGCAAAACCGCAACTCGTGTCGACTTGCCGCTCCAGCTCGACTTGATGTTAGAATAATGAAGAGGCAAAACTTTTGCGCAAGGCATGTAATTTTTCGATGTGACAGCCGGCCTGCGCTGCCTGCCTGCAGTAGCCCCCACCCCCCCCCCTCACTCCAACCAGTCTTCTTCCACCCCTGCCCACGCACCGGAAACCGTAGTTGTCATTCGTTTTGTGCATTTGTTACAAAGTTACAGCCGAAATAAAAATAAGAATAAAAGAAAAACACATGAAACGAAACACGAAACAAACCCGCAACTGCATAAAAACTTCTGTTGTACAAGATCTGAAGCGACTGCACTCCTTTTACTCCCTACGTTTACTTACTGTTACAGTTAGGCCTAACACTTGCAGCTAGTACAGTTTGTACACTCAGCAAAAACAACGTCTAACAATTTACAACCAGACAAACAATTTTGTGTAATTATTATTATGTATTTAGCTCATAGCTCAATGAACTGAATATTTTTTTCTAATTAGACAAAGCTATACTTAATTTACAATTTAATATTAATAATGTTTCTTTTTTACTTTTATAATAAATATGAAATATAGATTTAGAAAACACAAATTTGTAATTAAATATGGTTTTTCATTTTCCATCATTTATAATTATTTGTATTGGATATGGATCGATTCCAAATTTGTAATAACCAGCTTATAGAGAGAGAACTGAATCTTGGTAAAGAAATATAATTTTTATTTATTTATTTTTTTATTATTTTAATTTCTACAAATATGAAATTTTTACTCTGTACTTTTTACACTGAAATTAAGCAATTTTGGTTGCTGATTTATTACTACTTTTTAGTACAATATATGTCGAATTATAAATCAAGCTGGATTTGCCAGTGTCTATTTTGCATTACACTTTTTTTTGGCAAGTGTAGTCAATAGTCCAGTTCGCCCTGCCAGCAGCGCATATAAATCACGGCGGGCCGAGCGTAGGCCGCGTTATAAATGCGAACAATGACACAATTGATTGGCCAATTACGTGCGCTTCAGGGTGATTATGACGTTACGTACCGTTAGCCGCCAGAGCCACTCGTTTGGCGTTGTCCAGCATCCGCAGTGGAGTAAGAAGGTTGGTCCACCCATTGGGGGTGGACCAGACGGCGTGTGCATGTGTCATGCCTGGCTAAATTTACACAATTAAATGCGTGAAATTCGTTTCAATAATTGAGCAATTTTTCTGCACAATGAGAGGCCAACACTTTTTTTTTTCTCTTTTTTGTTGCAAGCTGTTTTCTTTAAAGGGAAAATGTGTTGAATATAGAATTGTCTGGGCAATCGCTGAGTTGAGATATAATATCTGCATCGTCAGCTCGTCATAAGCATAAATCACAATTAAGCACACACACTGATGATGACATCCCGAAGCCGTTTAACAAATTTGGCTTTTGGGCAAAAAAGGCGCTAAGGACTCTGAAGCCATAAAATATGCATACCCTTTGCGGCCATAATGTGTCGGCTAACAATATAAGAGTTGCGTTAAAGTTCCGTTAACAGGGCGGGGGGCACAAAAAATAATAATAAAAAAAAAGAGATAGACTCGTCCAACTTTATGGCCAGTGGTTAAGGCTGAGGCAAAGCCGCAGCTAATTTATTTGCAGGGCTCGCGACCATCTATGCGATACGACCAGGAGGAC
The DNA here is from genome assembly GCA_037043605.1 of Drosophila multiciliata. Lineage (NCBI taxonomy): Eukaryota > Metazoa > Arthropoda > Insecta > Diptera > Drosophilidae > Drosophila > Drosophila multiciliata. Next base: position 7,972,584 of record JBAMBF010000301.1, read on the forward strand.
ATCGTCCTCCTCAGTGGCCCGTACTTCATTGTGCAGTGGCTCGTTTAAAACGCTGATTCAGTTTCATCATTAACCAGATTAATATGGCCCGACGCTGCCAACTGACAGGCCCAATATGGCAGTCCAAGGACCAAACGACCCAAGCCGCATCCGCAGCCCGTTCTCGAAATGGTAATCGATTGTCCATGCTGGGGATATGTTCTAGTCATTGCCATGGCCCCTCAAAATGTCTGTCCTTGCCAATATGGCCATGTGGTCATCCTCATCCGCCAGCCAGAGTAGTAGTCGTCGTTGTTGTTGTTGTTGTTCTCTGTCATTGCACTGACACTTCAAGTTTATCACATTGCAGTTTTGTCGAGCGTCACGTGGCGTATGCGCAATATTGGGCCATGAATTTTTATGCATGCTCTGTGTGTGTGTGTGTGTGGTGCTTTGGCTAATTATGCAACGCATTGTCGGCTAATTGACCAGTGCAAATTAACGAAACGCATCCTTGCACAATGTTCCAGCCTTAATCAGTCGCACGATTTAGCTAAAGATAAAATACTGCAACAAATTCTTACAAATCTAAAAATAATCTGTTGATGGCTCAATTTAATATATATATTTTGTAACCCTCTGTAGATACCACTTCCTAGCCTGCTGATTGCAATTGTAGATATTTCCGTCGCTTTCTACTCTTTGCCCCACGGTTTATTTAGTATCTGTGGCAGCAGCCGCGCGGAATTGTGATAATATTTGCCGAAAAAAGTATTTACATTTTACTCAAAGTTGGTTGCTTTCACTGTCTGACTTTTACTTGCTCCCAGCCCCTCTCCCTCTTCCTCACCCTCTTCATCTGATTTGTGAGTAGGCGGGGAGCCGGGGATTTTTGGCTTCTACGCAATCACAGTTTTCGACATTTTACGAAATTGTATCGGCGTCGAAGTTTTCCGTTACTTATTTGTTTGACAACTGTTGTTTTTCTTACTCTTTTTTCTTTTTTTTCCGCTTAGCGCGAAATAAGAAAAGTTTTTTATTTAAACAAATATTTGGCATAGGCATGCATGGCTTTTATTTAAAGTTTGATTTGCTTTGGTTTTCTCAAAAGTTCCATTAGATTTCCTTAAGTTATTTTTTGTCTATCAGCAGCTATTAATATATTTTTTAATTCATTTTTTATTTGCTATGTACTTTAGGATTTTTCTCAACTAATTAGAGATTTGTATCTAGTACTCCCCCACAAAGAAATTGCCAAAAATTGCTGGTACCCCAATGCAGTGAATGCCTTTTCAAGTAGTTGAATGTGCTTGGGGCCAACTTCAACTCGTTAGCCGCAAAAATATGATCTAATAAGCAGGCAGCCAAAAGTACAAAGGTCTACCGGCCTTTGAGCCTCAAACTCCGACCACCCCAATCAGACAGACTGGCAGATAGACAGACAGTCAGGACGAGGGGCAGAGCGACAGTCAGATACTTTTGGCTCGAGCCGACCAATTAAATTTTACCCGCATCAATAATCATGAAAGCAAAAATTGCCAAAGAGCGCTGCATGCCTAGGAAAAAAAAAAATATCCGAGTACGTGGATATCCTGGCCGGGAAGCCGGCAAAATGCCACATAAAACGTTAGCGCGAAATTAAAAGGCACATGGCGAAGGCGTCGCTGTCGTCGTCGTCGTCGTGTCAGACTTGAAGTCGACAAGCGTGTAAATGATATAAATTCAATTTAATAAAATTGTTAAAATCGCAACGAGCGAACTGTGAAAATGCTTTGCGCCCAGGTGAGCTCAAAATATCTGAGAAGTTTTACTAGCATTCAGCGGAGGACGCAGGATGCAGGGCGAACCGGGAACGGAACGGGAAATACGCGTGAAAATTCCTAGCAATTATTTCACATAAAGTGGGTAAAGTCTGCTCTCTTCTGACTGCCATTGTCTGTCTGTCTATGGGTCTGGACCTGTGTCGCAGTCGTCGTCGTCGTCGTCAATGCTTTTGTCGCCTTTTGACTGGGCTGTCAGCTTAGGAGTAAACTGTGCACAGGAAGAGCACCAGACCAATACAGCTTTGATAACCATTTAAGCGGCTTGCGTGGGTTACATTCTCTCGCCTTAATATCATTGCACGATAATCGCATAATTTTCAAGGGCTGTGTACAGTGCCATCCGAGGGGGTTGACTGGGTTGTGCTTCTTGCAGGGGGTTGCATTCGCATTGCGTTTATTGCATATTATTTTTTGTCGCAAATGTCTTTTGTTGCACGTGTCTTTGGCCTTAAATTGAGCTCATCTGTTGCTATGCAGCTGAACTCGATTTATTAATTTTAAGTATCTTTTCTTCCTTCAACTAGTTTCAACTAGTAAAAATAATAATTTTCAGGCCATTCGCTTCTCTCCGCCTCGAAAGGAACACCCAACTCTGTTCGCACTACAATTTTCATGCAACTGCTGTCTCTTTCTAACATTTTCCATCTCTTTCCCCTTTGCTCTTGTGGCTGCGGTTGTCTTCATGTCTAATTTAGCGACATTTTATTGTACTTTTCGCCGCAATCTCTTTCCATTGTTGTAATACAATTTTCTTGTCGCATTTTAGTCAAGTTATTTTATTTTATTGTTGCCTGGCCTGGCCGCAAAATGTTTTTGGTCGAGCGCTGCTCGCCCCCCCCCCCTTGCCTAAAAGCAGCCAACATGCATTTCTACATACATATATTTAGACTTACATATGTACATACATTTAAATATACATATTTAGTCGTACAACGGGCCACTCTTTGCTTTCAAACTGTGTTTTCTCTGACATTTCCACATTTTGGCAAATTTTGTGTGTACTTTGCGGACACACACATGTTGTGTGCTCGCGCCAATATACCCTGCATGTGGGCGAAGTGAACCCTTTGCTCTGCCCCCCCCAAAATAACTCTGGAACTGCGACTGCGGCTTTGTCTGCACTTCTTTCATGGTGTCTCTTAAGATAGTGCAAGAATTATTGGCAAGCAATGCGGCTGCAGTTAGAGTGTGTGTGCGTGTGTGTGTGTGTGTGCGTGTGTGTGTGTGTTTTAATGTCGCATATGTTTTATTAAAATGAGCTTACATTTCGCTTTCAATTTGAAGACAACGAGTCGTGTTTTTTTGGCATGGGCAACTCATCTGCTTTTTGTCGTTGTTTTATTGTCATCAGTTTGTTTTCATTAAAAATGCGTAAGCCTGACATAAATTCATTTACTTGCTATTTTCTTCAGTAAGTAAAAATATCTCTCTTTGCGAAAGAGACATCAGTTGAGAGAAAAACTACTTTATATGATAGTTTTTTTTTTATTTTAAGATGAATTAAATTCAACTAGTAATTCGTCACAGACAGCAGTCTTAAATTATAATTTATAACTGAGAACCAAGAACAAGACTCCAATTTTAATACCAATACTAACTGAGAAGTAAGAAGCACTTACATCATTTTTAAAATTACTCCATGCCACATACAATTTTGTGGAGACAAATTGCAAACGGCTGCAACTTCATTTCAAACTGAAAAACTATGCAAAATAAATGAGAAAGGCAGTTCATTAATATTTATACCAGTTCGACACTGTCCAAGGAAAATACATACATCTCTGTGTGTGTGTGGCTGGATTGTGGATGTGTGTGTGGGGCACTATATGTGGCAGTAAAGAACAAAGCGTCCAAATTAATTTAACGCCAACGCCAGCGCCCTCAGTTGCAACTAACAACAGAAAAAACCAAAGGGATGGGAAATCAACGGAGGCCACAGATAAAGAACCGAACAAAACAAAAAAAACAAAACAGAAAAAAAAATAGAAAACAAAAACTTTTCTTTTTCTCTTAATTTCAACAGCTAGACAAAATGGCGTTGAGCATACCAATGGCATAGGCCAACCCTCTGAGTCCTATCTAAAACCGAGCACAGTCCGCAATAGTGCACATTGGTACACTTGATTGATTTCATTTTATATACGCTGCGATTTTCCAATTACAGAAACGCTAAAATCAGCACAAAATCAAAGGCCGCACAGTGGGACAAAAAGGGAATTTTTTATTGTTATAACTCCTCTGTAAATGGGCTAATGACGAGCATATACTTGAACAGTATGGCAAAATAATTTCTATATTTTTTTAGCTCTGCAAAATAAAATTTTTTATTCGATTCCACAATCTTTGGTAATCGGATTCTAAAATAAGCTTAGAATTCCTTAAATGTATTCTAAAAGTTTTGGTTTTATGTTTTTTTTTTTAAGTAATCAAATCGATTTTAGCCAGAGTCAAATTATAATAAAATCTAGTTGTAATATTCAGGCAACTATTAAAAAATAATTGTCTACATTTTATTTAATTGTAGTTAAAATGTGTTAACTGATAACAATTGAGAATATGTAAATTTAAGTGTGATATCTTCATTACCAGGTAACAACTATAACTTTGTTTGCCAACTATAAAAACAGAATTACAAACCAAGATTTAAGACAGAAATCTATAAGATTTATTTCTTGAACTTAGTTTAAAAATAAACTCGTATTTTGCCCACTGTACTCGTTAGCAAAGACAGTGAAGAACATCGATGGTGGTAAATAAAATAAACTAAAGTTGAGCTCAATGTGTTCGTTTAGCTCTCGATTTTCAAAAGCACAAAGCATCGAGCCTAATTACGGCAGCAATGCGCCGGAGAGTTGCTTCTCTATAGCCGTATACGGGATTATACATACGTAAGAGAAAAAATTTAACTTTCATTTGATGGCCGCTATTCTACTTCGCAGCAATTGTAAAACCCCCATGAAAATGGCAATTAGCCTGCCTGCTAAGACAGACAGCGGTCAGTGGGCGGTGGGCGGTGGGTGGTGATTTTGGGGGGATTAAACTGGTCGGACTGTGGCGTGGGTCAAGGCTGTATTAATGAATTAACATGGCCAAATGAGTTTGGACAAGAGTACAAATGGTCTTGGGCTTAACTCTTGACTTGAGTCGAGTTGAGTGCAAAAGTTTTGCAATAAAGAGCCAGCCAAGCTCCACGTGTTTCGCATTGTGAGACTCGCAATTAGAGGCGCCTCACAATGCGCTGCACTTTTGCAAGTGCAACGCGACCAATTTGAACGAATCAGAAGCCGTTAAATTGTACAGCGGATAACAAATTGGTTTTCTGGCACAACCAAAATGTGCTTCAGACTTCAAACTCTCAGCATACGCAGACAAGCCTTTTGCGCCAGCAACACACTTAGAGAAAAAATGGCCATGTTGTGCGAAAATATTAAATCAAAATATACCGTAAATTTATAAGTTATACGAGGTAACAAATATATATTTTTCGTTTCACGTAGCACATTTTTTTCTGAGTGTACGCACCCCCCCAACTCGAGTCTTGTAAAACTGTCAAGCCCGCCACAACCAACATCGCTGAACGTTACTTTTGTGGCAGTTGTTGTTGCCGCTGCTGCTGCCGCTGCTGCTGCTGCTGTTGCCGGCAGCATTGTTAATGTCATTTTAGCTGGAGTTTGTGTTGGTGGCAGTGTCTGCTTGATATATTGTTATCATTTTAACAATGGAAATTATTTCATTACATTGTTTTTAGCGCCCTTTTATTATGTTAGACACGGTCGCTGTCAGAGGGCGGCAATGCGGCAAATGTTTGTTCCTGCTAAATGGAGTCTCATCCAACGAGATTCTTGCTCCATGCGAATAGAACCTGATATTGTCAAGCAGAACGAATCTAATGGAACAAATTCAAATTCACTGGCTTAGAATTTATGAAACCTCGATTTGCAAATATCTATTCAGTTTTTGCAGGTATTAAAAACTTTCACTGACTAAACGAATTTAATAAATCACAAAAAACAAGCTTTGAAGTATTTTTTATTTTTTATTTTCACAGATATTTATAAATGCGTATTTACTTCATTTGCATTTCAAATAAAATGGAACTCAGACCAGCATAAAAATAAGAAAGAAACTGAGAGAAGCTTTGGCAAAATGTATATAGATATATATAATATATATATATTGTATTTGGACATCATTAAAAATGTTACATTTGAATGAGCGTAAGGCGTGCTCATCCTCGAGGATGACGATGTGGATGTGGATGATGATGACAGTTTCGTTTCGGCTTTTGCTTGATATGCATAAATGTCAAAGTGATTACAATGCAGGCTGTGCTGGGTGCGCCCGCAATGTGTTTATCGTTTTGTCACATGCCTCAGTGCATTCGACGGCAGCACTCAGCACCCAAAAAAAAAAAGGACAACTCCAGGACACAAGCTGCAAGCTGTTAGCTGTGAGCTGTGAGTGTGACAACGCCCATTCATTCATTCGCTCACTCGTTGCTTACACGCCCATCGAGCACGACAAGACGGCACGGGATGGCAGGACGAGAGGACTTGGAACATAGTCCATCGTCTTGATGTACGCAGGTGCGCTTATTGCCGCTCGGTTGCACTTCGTTTGAAGGCAAGCCGAAAATCTCGACAGCAGATCAAAGCCAAGTATCCAGTCCCACACCCCTATTCCCTTACTTGGTCTTGGTTGCTGTCTTCGCCTTTGCATGGGATTCCACTGAGTACTTGGCCACAAATGAAAAGCAACGTTTTAATAATTTTACCCTCGAAATCCTTTTTGAGCGCCTTTCATGCCAAACAATATCCGGTCACATTTGCGTGACAAGTGCCCCCAGAGTGGGCGGGGCTCCTTCTTGGTCCTGTCTAGTTCAGTGCTTGTCCAATTGCCAGTTTTGTGGTGTCTTTGACTTCGAGCTAAGACCTTAAATTAATTTTGGCTGCTGCACAATGATTAGTTGAGCTTCACTCAGCATTCTTTTAAATGGAAACACAACTTTTTATTTACAACTTTAAAACACTGCAAGAGCGAAATGTGGCACATGCTGAAGCATGCCTCAAGGTGTGCAATTGCAAATGTTTTTGCTGTTAGCAAAAAAAATGAACTGGCAGCCCCATTTGCATAGAGAGCTCCTCGTCTGAAAACACTTTGAACTTTTTAAATTTTTAATGAATCAAAAATGTTTTCACACTTTGGCTCACCTTTTTTGCACAACCAGGGTGCTTCTACACACATCGATATGTGTGTGTTTGTGTGTGTTGTCTGTTTTGCTCGCAACATGTCCTCTTTTTGGGTGAGTTCATTTCCATTTCCACCAAAAAATAAAATGAAAATAAAACCGGAAACAGCAGCAGCAGCAGCAGCAGCTCGTCAGAAGCAGTTTAGTCCCCGACTGGGTTCAGCTCAGCAAAGAACCCAGAAAATGTAATTGAACTTAATTCGATTCGAAGCGAAGAGACAAGTTTTTTTCGCCAGCTGTTCAAGTTCTCAAAAGCCTTTCGCATTGCGTGCCTTAAATTACAGCAAATGCAGCAGGCTTAAAGTGTTTTTTTTTTTTATTTTAGTTTTGATTGAAAAGACAAGCAAAAAGAGTTTAATTCCATAATCATTTTATTACAAGAAAAATAGAGACGCTTGAACAATTGCTCTTTGGCTATTCATTACACATAGCACTAGTTGCCCCTTTTGCCTCAAAATTGGTTGTATGAACGCGTGGCAGCAATCTCAAGTTTATTATACACTCAGTTGCCAAAAATATGGATGAAGGCTAAGTTGTGGTCAATTTTTGTGCATATGTTGGCATGAAGTGAGCTCAAGTGCAGCTGCTTTCCTTCCGCATACACATACCCACACACACAAGCTAACACACACAATAAGAATTTTCCATTTCCCATGAAAAGCACTTGAGAATTTAGAAAAAAAAAAACTACAAAAAAATTGAATGTGCTGCTATTGGAGACATGTCGATACTCTTACACATCTGCTCATATTTATATTTAATTATTATTTGAACAAATTTAATGAATAAAATATCTCTTGAGATAGGCTTAGATATATATTTTTTAGGTGATAAAAACTAATCAGTTGAACGAGTTATTTATTTAATATAGTTCAGTCAATTCAAACAAATACATCATAAATAAATTTAAAATCATTTATAAATTTATAATTATTTTAAAATTATTTATATATACTCGGCTATTCATGTTGATCAAGTATAAATTATAATTTCGAAAAGGTCTGCTTCAAGCTCACTAAAAAATAATAATACCCTCTGCTGATAAACAGAAATAATCCAAACAGTGCACCCTAAGGCAACTTGTGTGTGTGTGTGTGTGTTATTGTTGTTATTGTTGTTGGCCCCAACAAGTTCATTTTTCTGCCAGTCAGCCACACAATTGCCACACAGAGGTGGGCAGAATTGCCAGCAAAAATGTTGTTGTATTGTTGCATATATATTCTCAATGTATGAAATGTGATTTTGAAATTACTTCAAGTTGATTGCATTGCATTGCGAATAGATTTTAATTGGTCTGTTGGCTGTGCAGAGTAATCGGTATAAGCAATCTCATTTTGATACAGATGCCCCCTGTAGAACATTATCATTGTCAGTTGCAGTTCAGTCCTCGGCATCGTCCTCCACCCCGGCACCGATTCACATCTCCGCCTCACAGCTCAATCCTATCTGCACATATTTTCCAATTCATCGACGGAGCTTTAGTCAAACACACAATAACCATAAATCTTTGAGGCGCTGCACTTAAGTTGAGCCAGAGTGCATATAATTTTCATTTAAATACCTATAGACTTTGGTTCGCCTCCTGTCTGCGTCTGGGCCCCCCCTCGCACCGAAAACTAACTGAAAATGTCCTTGCTGGCTGCGACAACGTGAGACTGGCTGGAAAGCCGAAGCAATATTTTTGCATTTTGCAATATTTTCGAGAGCGTTGTTAATTTCATGGCTGAATGGTTAGTATTTTCAGAGAAGCAGCCAGCAATTTCTTTTCTTGAAAGGTGCTCTGCCAGCTGCATTTTGAGCATGATGACAGTGAATATTTCTAAAAAAAAAACTCTATCCTATTTGCCAGCGGTAACTAACGGTTATGTAAGTTTATTTTATTTTATTTAATTTTTTAATTTTATTTTTTATTTTATTTTTTTTGTCTTGTGCAAACAATAAATTCAATTAAATGCGCGCATAACTTTGCATTTGCTAATCGGTTTGCAGAACTTTTTTAATAACTTCCACACCTAGTTGAAGCTATGCGAACAGCTGATAATAAGCTCTGCTTAAATTATAAACTTTTCATCCTCCCAAAAAACTTGTATAATTTTTTTGTATTTTTTGTTTTTTTTTTTGGCTGGACTCCACTTGATGCCGCAATTTGCCAGCGCTAATTGTAATAAATTTGCGTTAATAAACTGAAACTGAGGCATATTGCCAGCAGCGTTGGCCAAATGGAGCAGTCTCGGCCTGGCTCTAAGCCCAGCAGTTAATTTGAAAGTTGGTTTTTTTTTGCTTTTTGCGTTCACTTGACCAAAAGTTGCGCGTTTAATTTATGCACTTAATTAAAAATATATTAAAAATTGGGATATCTCCAAGTTGTACATATAATTAAATTATATTTTAGATTTATTAGGAAACAGCAAACAATGTTTTGCAAGTAAAAATATTTATAAAAATTTGGAGAGGGAAGTCTCGAAATTTGGAGAGAGAAATGGCGCTCAATTATTGTAATTGCAACTCTTGAGGTCTGTGCAGCTTCGACCACGCCCACTCAGACCAATTAGCATGAACAACTAGCAGCGATTAGTTGACTTTTTTGTCGATGCTTTCAGGGTGATTAAAATCGCACAATGGCAAAGCCATACCACGACTAGAAGATGACCGAGCGTGATGGACTTGTGCTTCCTTCCCATTTTGCGGGCACTTCTTCTTCCGGCAAAAGTAAAACCACACAATGCCTCACACATTTGCATACACTTTGAACTATTCAAACAGCCCAGCACATCCCATCACATCACAGGACATCCCATCCTGTTCGTCAGGCTGCGCTACCCGTTGACTCGACAATTTTGCGAAATTAACCTCAGACTCGACAGCGGCCTCAGGTCACGTTGCAAATTAAGCAGCGTCCAGCAGCGTTCACGTAAGCCACTTGGGTCAATTCCTCCCCCCCACAGTTGCTTCTCCCCCTTGTCAGCGAATGAGGCTGCTGACGTTGCGGCATTGGCATAAATTTAAAGGGACAGAGGAGGAGAGATTCGGGCTCGAGATGCGAGGGCACATACAATGGAGACGGGGCAGCAACTGTAGCATCAGCTTCTGCGTCAGCGTCAGCTAACTAATGATGCCCTAAATTGAATCTAATCATCATTAACAATTACACAGCAGCAATGCTGGCTGGCTGGTGTGATTACCCCGCAGTCAGAGTAGCTCACTCGACCATTAAGTCTAATCATATGCAAATAATTAAGCGCAGTGACACGACCAGCACCAGCACCAGCACTCGCACCAGGATGCCAGGACACAGTCAGCCGTTGAAATATTTCCCTCAGGTCCCATCGTGTGATTGTCGCCTATACTTTTGTGCCCCCCTCCTCCCCTTGTGCACTCGTTGACCCCTCTGTGCAACCGCCCAGTGCGTGCCAGATGGACAGCCATGTTCTGGATATGCTGCTGCTCTCCTTCTTTCCATGGCCCTGCCTCCTGCATTGTCATCATAAACAGCATGGGTGTGTGTGTGCATGTGTGGGTGTGTGTGTGTCTGTTGAGTGCCTGCTGATAATGCACACACTCGGTTCATAGGTGGCTAATAAATTTGAATATTAATTGTCAGTGTCTGTGCCTGTGGTTGCACTCCCCGATTAAAATGCGCCAAAATGCAGGGCACAATCCAAGCTGTGCATTTTGGGTTCACTGTCTCCGTTTCTTAAACGACCTAATTGATTTGCCAGCAGTGCAAAGCCAAAGATAGGAAAAGTATTTACATAGTTCTTGAATAGGTTTTAATACATATAAAAATTTAATAATTTCATTACTTATTTCTGGCAAAAGATAATTATAATAAAATTATATATTTATTAGAGTATTTGAAAGTCGACAATATAATTTTTCCCAATTTCTTTTATAGTTTTCATATGTAAAGCTGCACAAGTCAATTAGCCAAATTAAACATTTAACTGCAAAAACTTGCAGTGACATAAAAAATTATTCGGTGCATTTTTGTGCATTTTTGGCATTTTGATTAAGACCAGCTAATTGTTTATTTTGAATTTTTGGCCTCAATAATTCTATATAGACACTTTGCTTATTTTTGGCCAGTCAAAACCAGTTAAGCAAAATATTTGTAAAAAATAATTAAATGACTTTTGCATACTGAAAGCAATTTATTTAGTGGATTGCAGCTTAAAATATTTGTATGCCGCTCGTTAATTAGCCATTAAAAGTCTCCCAAATGGATGTAAGTTTTGGCCAACATTAATGGCTGCTTAAGCTAATAACTTATACTGCGATGTTACCCAAAGGAACTGACAATTGAGTGAAATGAGTTAAAATTGCCTGCACAGCCAAAAAGCCTATGCATATGGACAAGCCCAAAAGTAACCCAAACCCAAAAATGGATGTAAAAAAAATTGCAGCGCCAAGTCATGATATGCTCGGGCATCCATTCCCGGCCTGACCCTCAATCGTAGCCGGAGCAGCTGCCACGATTAATTTAACGGTCCGCTGTGTCAAGCTGTTGCGGGAAATACTCTTGCCACTCTGCAGCTACACTGGCCCAAAGTGAAATGGCCGCAATTTGCATTTAAGTCTTTCGGAATGCACTCCTGGGCCGACCAATAGAACATTTTCCGTTTCCGTTGCGTTTGCAAAAATTGTTGCCGCAAACAATTTTTTTTGCTACATGAGCCACAGCAAGTGGCAGCAACCGGTGTGAATTTCGGATGGTGTTGCATATGCTATTCCTGAGACTGGAGAACAGAAGTTGGCTTTTGCCAAATAAAAATGCGATTTAATAGCTAAATTACGCTTCCACATGTGTGTGTGTGTGTGTGCGTGTGTGTGTGTGTGTGTGGGTGTGTATCTGTGTCTGTCTGCAAACATTTCTACTGCGTTAGGCATTTTTGCGAGTCCCACGAACTCATCCATTGAAAGTGTGCTCCTCTGCACCACCTATCAGCTAACAGCGCGCGCCTGGCTGATTGCACTGAGTGTGTGCGTGTGTGTGTGTGCGTATGAAAGTGCAAGTGTGTGTGCAATGAGAACCTGCACATACAGCAGTATTTTGAGCTACGTGGCAATCGTTGCCAACGGATGACCCAACGCTTTTGACTTTTAATTGCATTACATGAAAGTCATATAATAATTGCATAATTGAATGCAACCAATAAGCGATGAGTTCAAATTTGCTGCTTCGTTGCACATTATTGTTGCACACAACAACATTAATGAGCCTTCAGTTGTTTTGACATTAAATACATAAAATCCCAATCAAAAATAGGCAATTCTTCCATCTAAAAAACAACAGAATTTAAATGCATTTTTTATTATGAGTCTGCCTTATAAAATTTAAACTAAAATTAATAATTATTTCTTATCATTTTATTAGGAATAATAAAATAAAATATTATATTTATTAAAAAAGAATTTCTCAAGTGTTTAGTTCTTAATGTTAAGTCTAAAGCATATAAACCATTTTATTTATATCGAATAACAAGTAATTAAATATATATAATTAAGACATAGTTGACAAATTAAGTTGTGTCATTAAGATCCAGATAAAAAAAATATAACAAGAAATTTCAGTTAAGAAATGTCTTTTATCTTTTGCTTAACTATTAAGCATGACTATAAAAGAAGAAGTTGAAAGATCTTTGTTTTTGCTTATGGATAAAAGTATAAATAAAATCTTCTAAAATAATAATAATAATATTAATTCAATATTTATATAATAAAAAATTTAATTTAAAAAATTTCAATGGTTGCCATTTTAGCTTTTGATTAACTATTAAGAATGAATACAAACAAATAATTTGGAAAATCTTTGTTTTTTTCTTATGGATAAAAGTATAAATAAAATCTTTTAAAATGTAATGCTAGCAATATTAATTCCATATTTATATAATAATTTTAAATCTTCAAAAACTTTATTGACACTCAATTTTTTCTAAATAGTTTCTTTTTATAATTATGAGAAATTACCACTTGCCTGTCTAAAGTCTGGCAACACACTCAAATATATATGCATGGGAATGAATTTAGGGATTCATGGGGCTCTCGAGTGTTAGTGTTCGTAAATTGCATATTGCTAGTCCCGTTATCGCAGCTCTAAAACGAGAGCGTCATTTCTCCGTCAGCTAAGCCCCGGCGAAAAACAATCTGCACAACACTTGTAAAACTTGACAGGCGTGCAGCGGACAAGTTTTACGGGAGGCTCGGCTCGTTGGTGCGTCACAAATTTAGAGCGGAACAGATGCCGCACATCCCCCCACTCTATCTATCGCTCTCCCTCTCTCTCTCTGTCCCACACTGTGTTGCCTGCAGTGTTTCACAAACATTTACAATTTATTGCACATTTGCCTACAAAATATCACCCAATTCAGGGCAGCGCACATTTAATGGAGTATGCAGATGGTTGTAGCCCACCTCCTTCCCCTCACAACCCGCCACACCATGCCACTGCGAAAAGTGCCCAGGGTGTTGCCTTTGTGGTGGTGGTGGTGGTGTGGTGGGTGTGACATTACAGCATGTTCCATTGCACATTTGATGAATTTATTGCAGTTTAGAATTTTTTGCCAATGTGCAGCAGTTGCAATTTTCCTAAAGACACACCAGATACGAGCAACAAAAAAAAAGAGTACTACGAAAAGACCCCACAAAATAGTAAAAAAAAAGAAAACAGAAGAGATTGTGGGATGACTGTACCAATTTTTTAGATTTTTTTTTTTTTTTTTTGCTGCACGTTTTGTGTGTAGATGAGACTGTCAAAATGAACGTTTAGAAACTTATTTATAGTTTGGCGTACACAATTTTGCGGAGAAGTGTTTTGCCGACAAACTTGGTGTGCGATAAGCGCGACAGCATGAAATGAAGTTGTAATGATTTAGATAGGGAATGGGACAGTTCGTATAAGGAATAGTTCAAGTGGCAGCTCGAGTTTGCCACAAGACAGGGTTAAATTGGGATAGTTACAAGCTCAACTTGGCTGTGTTGAAAATTCTTTTTGGAATAAGCAAAAATGCCCAATGTTTAAATATAATTTTGTTTTTTTTTTTTGGACAAATTAAGGTGCCCGGCTCACCTTTTCGCTCCAGCACGCCTTCATCTGGTTAATTACCCAACTGATTACAGCCGGAGCTAGCCACTTGCTTTATAGCCAGCTAAGTGGTATTTACGTTTTAATTTAACGCTTCTTTTGCCGGACGGGCGCCTTTTGTGTTTGGGTGGTTGAGTGGTTGAGTGGGCTCTGTGATGGATAATGGGTGTTCGGGCAATGCGCTTTCGGTTTCAAGAAATGCAATACAAAAGGCGAGAAAAGCAAAAGCCAAAAAACCCAAAGCCGGATGCCAAGGCTAAAAAGCTTTAAGCACAAGTAAAGACGTTGTCTGCAAAAGGGAGGGGAGTACGAACGGTGGGGACTGGGGGCTGGACATTACCGTCTGTAATTGCTGCGGCTGGCAGGCAGGAGTCCCTTAACGACAGGACCCCAGGACAGGACAAGTTGGGCAACTGTTGCCGTTTTGCTTTCTGGTCGTTGGCCGTCGTCCATTCAAGTGGTTTTTGATGACAAAATGAAAGGTAATTTTAGCGCAAATTCTTGCTCTGATTTCGACCAACTGCCGTGGTGTCCTAGACAAATGACAAGTTATGCCAAAAGCAGACAATTCCGGTGTGAGCCGGCCCCATCAAGTAGGCTTTGTGAGGATCGCTAATGCAAAAAAATTGCCTGACTGGCGCAACAATAGAACCAACCAAAATGTGCAAAAATTATAATGAAAACGTTTTTCGGCAATCGGAAATTGTGGTTACACTTAGGATAAGTGCCGTCATCGTACACTAAGAAAAATTTGTTGCATAGTGTGGAAATTAAGTAAATTGCTGAAGAACTGCAGTGCTAGCAAACCACCCCCCCGCAACCCACATGCCTATTACAGGCTGATGAATTTGCCAGCTTTAATCAGAGCGCCTGCAGCGGGAAACCACCATCAAAAGCAGGCAACACAAAAACAAAGCCAACCCTGCTAACTGGGCATATAAACGATTGCACGAGCATCTGTAACTGTATCTGTAGCTGTATCTGTAGCTGTATCTGTATCTGTAGCTGTAGCTGTGGCTATATCTGCAGCTCGAACTGTTGCCTGTATCTGTCTAACTGTGTGTGGCGGTAAATCTTTATAAGCGCGAATAATTGGTTTCCTCATTTAATGCGAATGGTTGGGCAGCAACAGCAGCGGGAGTTTTCCGGGAGTTGGGGGGGGGGGCGTAGAAGCAGCGGGCGGCTGTCGTTGTTGCAATCGTTGCGCCGCATAGAAAATGCTCCACAATAAACATCAGTTGATTTTTTTTTCCTCTATTTTTTTTGCACCGTGCCCCGTTAGCTGTCAGAGCAAACAGCAGGAGTCATAATATTGCAACAGCATCGGGGATCGCAGTCAAAGCTGGGAGAGTAGAGTTTGAGTCGGCGCCAACTTTGACTTGGGGGAGCAAAAAAGAAATTGCTGGAAAAAATTAATTGCATTTTCATTATGTTGACTGGCAGAGTCAGTCAGAGAGCCAAAGGAAGACCGGCAGCAGGCACCAGACAGACAGATAGACAAATGATGGGGATATATAAGCACTTATACATTTGTTATATGCTTGCAGGGTCTCTCCTCTTAACTAAACTGTCCTTATGATAACCTCTCCTCATGGCAATGAGTGGGCATTAGTTAGTTAGTTTATGTCATAAGTAAAGTGACACACATAAGTAATCACTTGTATTATCATTCCAATTTTTAAAGATACTAACGAATCAAATACTTAAAAACCACATGCGCATTAACCATATAAGACCCCTTATCGGGGGTCTTATAAATTGATCTATAAAATAAATGTGAGGTTAAACAACAATGTGCAATGCCGGTACAAAAAAAAAACACCTTTCTTATCTTCATTTTTTTTTTTTTGTACGGCGGGAAATTGATTTCACACGGCAGACTTACGTAAACAGGTTTTTGTGTTTTTCTAACCCAAATCAATGGATCGATAAGATCAATAAAATCACATGTTTCCTTGTGGCATTTAGATAAGGCATTCTACTCAGTCATCTTGAGTTCTAAGTATTCGGTATAAAATTGAAGCTTATAAAATATATATATATACATTCTTGTTTATGATGACGTTGGCTATATACCTGTAATATTGTCAATCCCAACGAATAAGCCAACCCCTTTTTCAGCATTCCAGCCATACCCATGATGACTCAAACAGTTTGACTGATATGAATGTGTTTGCCGTAAAATAAAGATAAATATTTTACGTTTTATTTGCAAAAGATACGTCGCACAAAGTGCTATATAAAACCCAAAGTTTTTTTTTAAACCATGTTATTGTGAACTTACTGTGATTATCGTTGGGTTTCGCTGAGTTCGTAGTGAAAACTTGAGGGAATGCGACGCTAAATGGTGTTTGTCGAAAGTAGAATAGAAGAATCTCACATCATGTCGAATGTTACATGTGATAAGCCTGCTATTCTACTTGCCAATCCACACCGATCAGAGATTATGCAAAAAACCATCAAAACTGCACACACAAATTTGTATATATTAATTTTCACTAAATCGATGACACTTTAATCCGAGCACTGCAATCACTGGTAAAAATCTATATTCCATTTAAGTGAGTTTTACGAATGGGAATACACGTGTGGAGAACTGAGCACTTCGGAGTTCAATAACGAAATAATGGCATATTTCCATAGATATCGCTTTTTATATGATATGCCTTATCTGGCTACAGTTTTTTATTTACTTTACCTTCTACTCCGGCAATATCTTGTGTGTGTTTGTGTGTGCCGAGTAGATAACTGGATTTGGATTGGCCGCTGTTATCGATAGTGAGTAACGTGTCATGTATCTATATATATATATATATATATGTATATGGGTATAGATATGACGGCCTCATGCCGAACGTGGCATGGATAAACTCAGCCAAGTGAATAAAACTAAAGGCTTCAAAACAATGTGGCACATTCCGCAAACAGGTTTTTTTTTTTAAAAAAAACTGTATTTATTAAATGTTCATATTCTCACAGACTAACTATCTGAATACTTAAGATCAGGAAATGTCCAGTTTAAGCCACCGATTCGAGGACAACATCGACGAAACTAAACAAACAAAACGAGCAAACAACAAACAGAAATTGTGGAAAAGGTCGTCAAACGTACCGTTGGCATATCGTTGATAAGAAAACCCAAAAGCAGACCATATACACAACATAGTTTGTATACATACATCCTATGTACTCCGGACATACATACATACATACACACCATTCGGGCTGGGTATCAATAAATGCTTCTACTGCGGCAGTTACCAGCCCATCGAGTCAGAGTCAGATAAGATATAGAAATTAACTGTGATAAATGACAATCAGGTGAAGAATTCAAGAAGCTAGCAACAGTATCGGAAATCTGAACTCATGGGATAATCAAATATTGTAAATTAGAATATAATACACAAAATTGAACGAACTCAATTCCAACGATGACATTTTGAGTCGAAGGAGCTACAACTTATCTGTTTGATCAATCAAAATAGTCGACTGACAGAAATCGAAGTAAATTAGTCGATAAACATATAAGTAAGAATGTTTTAGACGATAAGCCTCGTACACCTTAGTAAAAAAATACACACTCATAAAAAATAAAAACACATGACTTAAACCGGCAGACAATTCTTTCATAAATAACTTTATTATTTGGGAGTGTTTATTAATAGAACAAATGATTAATTAATTGATGTAAGTATTTTGACTAACTCGTTTACAAATTTACTATTAATTTTTTAATATATTCTCCAAAAAAAACTGTAGTCATCGTTTCATAAAAAATAGCACCTAAAACCATTAACCTAAATTTCTTGGCTTATCGATTTAATGTTTTGTTATTTCCGCTTGCAACACCAAACTGGCCAAACTAACATATTTTTATTGCATAACACGTTAGCGCCTCATGGTTAACAAAAATTTAAGCCAACAAACTTTCAATTTGTTCTTCGCATTCGAAAAGACTTCGAGACATATCTTATCTTTGGGCAAGGCATAAATTTATAAATACATATAGATTTAACAAAAAGTTCGACTATAAACCTTATTGTATTATTAACTTATCAATAAGTTTTCTCTTTTTTAATTCCTATCCTAGTTTCCATTTCAAAAATATATACCATTTATATATACAATTGAGTCCATTCACTTCTCTTACAAAATTTTGATAACAGTCTGAATCACATGTTAAAATTAGATATTATTTTCTAGAAAATATGACTGACTGAAATAATAATCTATATATGTTTTGTCGACCTTTCACTCCCTATTTATTTTTTCTATAATCGATATAAACTCCAATCATAAATTTAGCGTAAAAGTTGGATTTCCATAAAATTTATTTCTTGACAGAGTATGCAAATATATTTGTAATATGTCAAAGCGAATACCTGTCCGATTTGTAAGTTTTAAAACTGGCAATGCGTAATCAATAATGCAACGCGTTTCATTTAAAATTCTAAGAATTTAATTAAATTGCACAAATGACAGGCAACTGAGCTGGGCCTACGTTCCAAGAATCCTTTTTGGGGGCACCATCCAGGAAACATATTCGCACGTACAATTGATTAAAACTACGTGTTGCGATTGCATAATGAATGCACAAATGTCAGTATGCAATCGCAGTGGGGACTTGATTGCTCCTCGGAAAATTTCAGGTACTTGGATAGTAGGCATCGGATTGGGAGTGATGGAGAGATGCAGGCATCGAAAACTGTTCATCAAGAAATTTTGTGAAAATGGGTGAAAATTCATTGATAAAGAAATAATAATTTCCGCTGCTGTCGCCCACCAATGCACACGGGATTTTATGATTTTCAATTTCCGGACTCATATTCTCAAGTCAGATGGAAAAAAATATACAATTGCAATAGAAAACAGTTTAAAGTACGGCGGCTGCTTTAGGCCAAAGGGTCGAAGACCGCTAAAAGTTAAACAGAGTTGTACAACACGTGGATGGAGCTCAGCCTAGTCACATTTCACCTGCGGCAGCTTGCAATGAAAAATCGTTTAATGACACCATTCACACACTAGGGGACACACACACACACCAACACACACACCAACACACACATTTAGAAGCCATCGCAGTCCATGGCAGACATTTGCAGTCGTTTCGACTGTCTGTCTATTTTGTCAGTTGGGGGGAAGGAGGGGTTTGTAGCTGTAGGCAACAATTGCAACATTTGCCAGCCGCCATCAAAAAAGGCGAGCAACCTGCAGCCAACCTTTTGTACGTTGCTGCCACATAGCCAACATCATTTGTCAAGCTCTGCGGCAATTAGATGTGTCCTATGACTCTGTTTCTAGTCCTATGTGAAAAGCAGTTGAGTTCTTTCTTATGAAAGGGGAATATACCATCAAGCAGGTCATGTATATTTTTAAAGGGTGTCTTATCTGTAAATAACCTATATTTAAAGTAGAATTTTTAAGAATCTTTTTTTAAGTTGAAAAGGGGTGCATTTTCTGGCATTCTCCCCTTCGAGCGCAATCAATCAAAGAATGTAAATTTACAAGAACTATGATTATGTATCTTTATCATAATTAATCTATCTATAATCAATCAAAATCAGACTTAATCTTAGAGTCCTGAACTAAAATTCCCCCACAATCCTACTACTATTTCGAAAGAATCAAATCTTTGTGCACTTGCTTGAGACTGTACGTGGCGGCCCTCATTTATATAGAATTTTTCATTTTATTATATGCAATCGTTGTTAAAAAATAACTTTTATTTAAAGGTCTGATAAGATATACTGAACTACGCCTAAGTATATAGAATGTTGTCGCCAGAGGTGCGTGTGTGTGTGTGTGTGTGCGTGTGTGTGCCACTTTAAACAAGTGATTCGATTTATGATTAGGAATTTGAACATTGGTAAACAGCTTATGATAAGAAACCTTACTGCATACTATAAGTGCCACGTCAATGTTGTTCTTTCTAGGGTTCCAGGTTTTTCTTTTATTTTTGAAACATCTTTCCATACGCCGTAAGGAAACCTTTACCAAATTAGACCTCGACAATGAGCATGATTGCTAATTACCGATGCATCTCATGCCAATCGTTTGCATTGACCAAAACGCAAAATGGCAAAGTTTTAATCAATACCGAAAAGCCGCAGTAAAGTCAACCCGAACTGCCACTGCAGCTAAATAGACCACGCCCAACTCATGCCACCGAAAAATTTGGCCGCCCACAGGCGACAACCGCAGCAGGGCGGTGGACACTTTCGCATGCCGCAGCACGTAGAGCTCGTTAGACATTTTCTTAAGCTAATATTTTCACAGCGCACGGTGGACACGGAGACGACGCACGGACACGGACGAGGACATGGACATGGACACGGAGTGTGGCTGCCAGGAGGAGATTATTCAAATGATTGGAAATTATCATGTCCTTGCATCCATTTTTGGCTGCCAGTCGCTGTCCGTCCTCGTGCCTCGTCCTCGTTCTCGTTCCACGTCCTCATTGCCTATTGCCAGTGCTGCAGCCGTGTGCAAACAACAAATTGCATTTGTCATCTGCTGCATAAATAACGAGATAATACCGTAACATAATAACTGTCAGTGGGTGGCCCGAGTGGGCTGGGTGGGCTGGGTGTTGTGGGTGGCAACGATCAAGGCTGGCTGTGAACTTCTCCACAGGTAATTCACGTCTCACCCGCTTGAGATTTGCATTGACTGAGTGTGTGTGCGGGTGTGTGTGTGTGTGTGTGTGTGTGTGTGAGTGTGTGTGTGTGTGTGTGTGCGGGTGTCGTGGTTATGTGGCAAATGCGAATTTGTATCGTCGATTTGCATATTTAATCAAAATTAACATGACCGATAAAATCAATTACACACATTCGCACACACACACACACAGAATGAGAGAGGGACAGGCATATGGCAGACGTTGCAACATAAGATACAGATACACACACACTCTCTCTCCCTCTCTCTCTATCTCTCTCTCTCTCTCTCAGTCTCGCTCTTCTCGAATAACAATTGCATTAGAAAATATATATCGCCATTCTCATTGTCATCCTCAGCCCGGTTCTCATCTTGCCTCATCGTCGACGTGTACAATTTTCGGTTCGTTTGGCTCTGAAATCCTTTTTGCAGAATCTACGACCATGTCGCTTTCAAACTGTGTAAACTGCAGTAAATGTGTATATGTATATGTATGTGTGTGTGTGTGTGTGTGTGTGCATTACTGCATTGTTGCAGACACTAATACGACCAACGGCTTATCCTGTCCAACGTGCTTAAATTGTTTCTTCCTGTCACACTGATTTTCTCTACTCGATTTATTTCATTTGGTTGTTGTTGCAGCCTCATTGATATCCAAATGTATTTTTTGTGCTTTAAAACCCAAATAAATAAATATGTGATTGCAACAATCTGAAACACGTATGTGCATTCCATTTAATTGCATTTACATACATTACACTCTGCCAGAGCAAACGTATGTATTTTTATTTATTTACTTAAATTATCTACATAAATATGTATATTTATCTCAGCCAGACGAGTAGGGGTAATCTCGTGTTGTTGCTTGTGTCTCTAAAAGGTGAATGTTTATTGTTCGTTCAGATATGTCTATTATACATGCAAATGTGGTTAACCAAAATAGAGCAAAATGTGGCTTATTGGAAGGAAAAATCCAAGTAAACTTAAATCAAAGCATGAATTAAGGATTTCTCATTTCTCATCTGAAGATGTGTTAAAAAAAATGCTGAATTTGTTTAAAAAATAATTTATTGTTTTAACAGATTTTAATTTATATTTTTAGCTATCAGTTTCAGCCTATAAAATCTTAATTTCTGGCAAGCTTGCAGCATTTTTTTTCCATGCCGAGGCGATGCTCTTCAATAAGTGCTGGCAAACTATTTTTGTATTAGTATATGTATTAGTATATGTATTAGCATATGTTTTAGTATATTTACACATTTATGAATATAGTTTCTTCAACACCTTTATTGAAACTGCGACTTTTCTGTGAAATATATCAAATTAATTCATAAAACGATTTCGCTGCTCCAAAGCTGTTGCCCCGTTGAAATTCCTAAAATTTAATTACGTTTTCAATGCCGTTATCCGGGAGCGCGTTTTGTTGAACTCCTAAATACATATCTATATATATATATATATATATATATATTCCCATTGAATTTAAGCTAAGGGAAAAGTTGATTTTTCCATTTAGTATTTGCTCGCAGACAAATTAACACCAACTGCAAAGAGCTTCAGAGGACCGACAAACTGCTTAACTGTCATTGGACTGGCCAAAAGGGATATATATACATATATATATATATATATGTATTTGGGGAAGAGGTGAACGGAATCCATAAGTTCGCATTGATTGCGTTCAATTAAAATTCAGTTATGCTCCGGCGGCGTTTGGCAGTAACAGGAATATTTTAATTAATTTTCACGCGCTCAGCACAAAATTTTCGTTAGCTACCAAAGTAAATTTTGTACAGATCTCGTTCTTGTTGTTGGTGTTGTTGTTGTTGTTGTTGTTGTTGCTACGGCTGTTCAATATTTCCATTTGGCATTTATGCGCATTTAAGCTGCAGACTGCAAAAATATATTGACTCGTTCAATCATTCCATTTTGTGTCACAAATGCTTTAATTATTACAGTTTTGCCGAAATCAGCAAATTTAACGGCAATAAACACTGTTTAATTATTTGAGTTCAGCCTTAAATTGCAAATTTATGAATAAAGTAGTTGAGAAATAAATTGAACAAATATATATACATATATTTTTTTTTAAAAAAAAAAATGTAAGCAAATTGAATGAAAAATATAACTAAACATTTAACATACAGATTTAGATTTCAAAAGATATTTAATTTAAAATTTAGTCCAACATTTTTAGCATGGACTGTGGAATTTTTAGAAACAAATCCATTTATTTAATTTGATTCATTTTAAAAGATAGAACATTTTTTGGCCTAAAACAAATTTGTTGCCGCGAATATTTGGGAAATGTGTTAGTAAAACAAAAAATCTCTTAAAATACATCAAATTTAATTTCAATCAACAACTTTTACGATTTTTAAATGGATATAGGAAAATAAATAAAAAATAACAACAATCGAAAAGCGCAACGTGGCATCTTTAAATCACAAAATAAACCGTGCTTAAAGTGCAACCGACTCTTCGATACTGTGGTCTATATATATATATATATATATGTGCAAGCCCTGTCTATCTATGTGCCGCACAGACATCAACATCATTATTGTGAGGGGTCTATAGATACTTTGTCTAGCATTTCAATTGGCAAACATACTTCAGCTGGGAAGCTACACGGGCTTAGAGTAAAAAAGCCGCACACGCTGCGATAAATAAACAACAAGCTTCACCGCACACACTTCCTCCCCCCTCGCACACTCAACCTCAATACTAAGGTCTACGCAATGGCATTGGCAAAAGCCTTTCATCTACTTCAATGCTCAAGTAGCAACAAAATAGACAAACAACAAAAAGGCGACTGCAAGGACAACATCAATAACAACAACAACAACAACAACAATAACAACAACAGCGAAAAATGGCAACAAGCGTCTAAGTGTGATTTTCGAAAATGGCAAAAGTATGTTTTTCCAAATCTGACTTTAGCGTCAAATTTTCAAGGCCAACAACAACAACAACAACAACAGCAAAAAACAGCAACAACTTTGGGCGCAATTTGCAGCATACTTTTTGGCGCAAATCGTCGTCTTGAGTAGACATGAAGAGAGAAAGAGAGAGAGCGAGAGAGGAGTCGTTTGAATGTCAGTGTTGATTTATCAAATTATTTACCAAGAGGTTTCCAAAATGATGATGAACCCCACACCACTCCCCCCGCACCATCCCAGCATCTGCAACGGGTCGTTGATGACTTTGGTTTGTTTGCCTGCAAATATGCAGCACAAATGGCTATAGTCCCGTTATCCTTTATATAGTTGTGTGTGTGCGTGTGTGTGTGTGTGTGTGTGTGTGTGTGTGTGTGTGTGTGTGTGTGTGTGTGTGTGTGTGTATCCTGGCGGCAGTTTAAGCTATTCTCACTGTTTATCCCAAAGTTTGCTTAGCTTGCGCTCTATTGAAATTTATAGTTTTAGTTGCTTTGGCTTGACGGTTTCATATAGCACACAACTAATAGGTTTCCTTTCCCATAAACTTAGTCCAACTAGTTGTTGTTGTTGTTGTTGTTGTTGTTGCCATCTCAAGTTTAGTTGGTTCTCCTGTTGAGCTTCGTTTCTGTAGCCTGGCTCAGGAATCCTTTTAAATTTGCAATGTGGCTGGAAACTTTATAGACTAGAAAACTGGTCTTTAATTAGCGTAAATTCATTTGTAAACACATGCAATAAATAAATAATGTATTTTTAGACAGGTGTGTTTTCTCTTCAATAATAATTTATGCATATATATTTGTATTTAATTATTTAGACTTTTAAAAATCGTCTATTCTTCAAGTTAATAATATATTTTTGACTCGCCTCCTTCAGATTTGCATCGGCAGCCTCCGACTGCATTTTTTATAATCATTTTTACCACTTTTTGATTTAAATCTTATAAGAAGACACTCATCATTTATATAAAGCTTAATTAAAGTAGCCCCAAAAGTATGTTTTGCAGAGCAGTGGCTTTACTTTTTTTTCCGCTACGACTAATCCCTGGAAAGTTGGTTTCCAACCGCAGTTGGCTGTTCCGCCACGAAAAACTGTTATGAAATTCATTTAAAGTTGAAGTCAAAAAGTCAGGCGACAACAAAAACTATGTGGGAACAGTGGGAATAAAAGTTTTGTTACCCGTTGATGAACTGCGAGATAGACGTGGAATGTGGATATGGACATGAATGTGGTCGCATGTGGCAGTAGTTCTGGTCGAAACCTGGTCATTGTAAGCGGCTTAGAAGCCGGCCCTTGGTAGAACTGAGATTTTGAATACGCTGCGTATGCGTTATATTTGTGCATTTATTTTTGTTTTGGCTCGTAATCAAATTTACATATTTGGGCCACTGAAATTAATTATAATGCTACCACACACAGAAACCGCACCGACAGATAAAGAGTGAGAGAGAGAGGGAGATAGAGTGCGAGTGAGTGGTAAAATGCTATGAATACGAAATGTGGCTTTGGCTTTGCGGCTCAGCGCCAGCTCCTTCTCCACTGAATGTGTTGGTAATTTCATTTGGCCAGCTTCGTTTGTCTCCCGGTGCACCACTTTCCCACACACACACACACACACACACACATGCCAAAACTCATTTCATGGGTCACAGGGTACAATCATCTGAGAGGCCAGCAAAGCAAGCAATAGAAGAACCAAAAAAAAAAGCTGGCCAAAAATTGATTATGGCGGCGGCTGCAACGCCCGAGGGCCGAAGTAGATGTTGGTCAAACCAAGTAACTATCATCAAAATCCTATTAGTTTGGGGGGCCATGCAAAAACCACGCCCCAAAAAACAGAATCCAGTTTTGTCCTTGTTCAGTTGCCTGCGTTTTGTCAGCGTTTATTTGCTAAATTAATTCCCAAAAAGGTAAGCCAAACTTGCGATTTGAAACAATCAGCGCTGGCAAGGTTAGAACTGCCTCTTTACCCAAACCCCCCCCCCCCCACACACACACGTACACACACAAAGGATAGATCCTTTTGTCCTTTTTGTGCTGCTGCAACTGTTGTTTGCCCAGCGGGCAGTTGCCGCCACCTCAGCACACAATTTGTGACAATTCCTTTTTGCGGATTAATATTTGCTCTGCTTCTATCTCTATCACTCACTCTCTCTCTTTCGCTCACTCGCTCTCTCTCTCTCTGTTAACTCTACCCTTCTTGGCCATCTGGCCAGTCACCCAGGGACCCTGACCGGTTGCGCTTTTGCCTGCCCTCCGTTTGTTTGCTTCGGTTTGTTTCCACACTTTATATAAATTAACATGCGCATATTTTTTAATAGTCTCGTGTGTGTCCAAAGCAAATTCAGGACTCTGCCAAGGGTTCCCTTTTTGGGACAAGGGGTCTCTATTGTGATTTGAGGCCCAAGATAATTATTTTTAATGCTGTGCTCATTGTTTTAGAACTTTATAATGTCTTGGGGCTCAGTGCCAAAAGTATTATTAAGATAATCAAAATTGGTTTACTTTCAAACCACCTTTCAAAAGTTTAATTTGTCAGAATTGCTGAAGAGTAGAAAACCTAATTACAGCTTATTAAAATAAGTCATAAATATTTCAGTAGTCAAATTAAATCGGCCTGTATTTATTAGCTCTCCATCACAAAATGATTTTCGTTATAAAAATGCAATAATACTAAAAATCAATTCATATGCTGCCTTTCAATAAATACATATATAAATTTTGTTACTACTTTACTCATATAAATGAAATCTGCGAGGGCCATGCACTTGGGCAAAGTATTTCATTATCGTAATTGCAAAAGCAAATAAATGTGCCCTTAACTTTGCAGTAATTGAAAAATGCGCTTAGCAGCAAACGCAATAAGAAATACTTAAGCAGCCCAAATGTGGGCGGTTGCAAGGATCCATTGAGTGCAACACAAGAAGCGGAGATGCCACCGACGATAAGAGATACCAAACAGTCTTAAGGCGTGCAGAACGAAGGACTCCGACACTGGAAAGTCCTACAAACTTGCAGTTGCAAGACTTATTGTGAAATAAAAAATATAAAGATTTCTGTACACAAAACATGGTCTAAAAATTACGCTTTTTACTCGTACAGGCTGAACCCTGCTACTGATTGGACGATGTCTGGGTGGTCATGACACATATCCTGATATATGGCTAAGCGAGTGCATGCAACTCCTTTTTGTTGCACGTTGCACAATGTCTGACAAAGTTGGCGTCGTTTATTTTTTTTTTGGTCAGTCCTTCGCTTGTGGTCAGTTTTCTTGGCGTATCCACTAAGATGCCACTTGAAGGACACTAATGCGCCTATCGTACAGCAAGAAGGATAGTTGACTTGCATAGTTGGAGTCCCCCTTTCAGTTAAAGATCTATTTATCACATTTTACAATTTTATAAAATAGAGCAGATCCATTGTTCTATGCAAAAAATAAATCATCTAAACCCAAAAAGAAATTGTTATTAATTCATTTTATTTTATTTTTTGAGTCTAAGAATTTTTACATAAAATAATGCATTAAATATTTTGAATCGAAATTCGATAAGATTTGATAATTAATTATAATTAAATGCTCATATTATATTTCTTTATTATATTGCATTAAATTCACTAACTATTTAATTAACTTGCGAATATTGTCAGTAAATTACGATTTATAATATTTATATTATCTTTAATTCTAAATAAGTAGATTTTAAAACTGCTGAGCCTATAAATATATTTTTAAAATTCTGCACAATTTTTAAAAGTATTTAATCAGCTTAAATTATGTACTTAAAATAATTGTTCGCACTTAACTACGGTCAAGTAAAATAAATAATAATATTTATTGGTGTGTAAATTGTTTTACCATTATTTAATTAATTGAGCTAATTTGCTAACAAGATCAATCAACTTGTGCAAATTGCCTGTAATTCGAGATGGGCTATTACAGCTCAATAAAATTGTGTTTACACCAAGTTCACGTCCGCCAAACCTAATACTAAATAGTCTTAAAGCAATAAAAGCAAAAGTAAAATGGTTAGATTACAGTCGATTGATGTCGCAATTTAAATCGCAAGTGTCAACACTCTGCGCACACTTGCCACTTTTATTGGCATCGTCTTGTTTCCTCACCAACAAAAAAAAAACAAGTAATCCAACTGAACAATCCATGACGAAATTGTAGCGCCAACTGCAAATGGGTTCTCTCCTCTCACATCATTGGCCTACTGACCAGCTGTTCGCAGCGAAGCTGGAGTTGCGACATTTGCAAGCCGCGCTCAAATCAAGTTTTTCTTACAAGCCGCCGATTGCAACGAAAGTGAGGGGGCCAAATATTGAAAAATTGTAAAATATTTTTCGCACATATCATTTAGTTTTCATTCACAGTTTGCCGCAGCTGGTTGTGCAAACCAAACTTCTTACAGATCGCAATAAAAACGTGATATTTGATCAAAATGAAGGAACTCCTTCGGTGCATTTTGCTACTCGCAGTGACAACTCGCTTTGCTCGAGGCGACGAGGCTTTCTTGAAGGAGCCGCGTAAGTCTGAGAAGTGGTGTGTGGCTTACTAATTGGTTAATCTGCTTAAGACTATGAATTAAAAGAGTCTAAAGGTGCGTGACTGGAAAAACCTCATTATCCAGGACTAAAATACGTAAGACGTACACCAAACACACACGTTGCAAATCTGCTTCAGCAAAATGGCTGTGCCTTTTTTTTAGTTTAGTTCATATATTCTTCAGGGCCTCTAAAAATGAGTAGCTTTAATGGATATATCTAAATTATAATATAATACATCGGAGAGTAAAACATTTAATATTTGGTGATTGAAGGGAATATATCCAGAAGTCTATTTATTTTTTTTATGTGTAGTTTGTTAACGAAACTTAAATATCAATTTTGGTTCCTTGAGCTTTTATAATTTTGTAGGTATTTGCAAAAATATTTAGTTTAAAAAAAATGGTAACATAAATTTCACACTAATTAATATATAATAATAAAAATATTATAAATCATAAAAGGCTTTGCTCTGCTATGATTGGTAAAAGTGCTCCAATAAAAGCAGTCTAATCCTGGCCTGGCCGGCACGCAACTGTAACTAACCCACTTAATGGCTTATTGCCAAAAATATTGCACCACTAAACTGGATTTGTTTCTCTGCAATTTTGTGTTTATCTTTTTATTTTTAAATTCAACCCAACTGAACTCAAAAACCAAATTCTAATCGAACCGCAGCAGATTACATTAAACAATGTACAATTGCCGACAAGAATTTTGTCAACTGCTCCACGCAAAGCATTCAACAGCTCTTCGACAAATTGAATGACGGTGAGTTTCAGACCGATGTCAGTGAAAATTACATTCAAATATTTATGTACATCAAATCATATCCTGCACAGGCATACCAGGACTGACGAGCATCAAAAGTTTTGATCCTTTCCATTTGAACCGCATTCGAATATCGCAGGGCAACAGCAACGCAATCAATCTGAAAGTTGAGCTGGCCAATGTGAAGATCATTGGTTTTGGCCATACCAATGTGATAGAGAGTGTGTAAGTATATATATATATATATATTAGCTAACTGGAATCGAATTATTGGAACGTGTTCTATCCCACAGAGTTTTTAAAAAGGATTACAGCTGGAAGACAATCTTCACGTTGCCGGTGATGAAGCTTCAAGGCGATTATAGTTTATTTGGTCGAATTCTGCTCATACCACTTAATGGTCGTGGTCAGGTGTTTCTGGATGCTGATAATATGACCGTCACCATGCACACAAAGACGCGGCTTTACTCCAAGGGCGGATTCACATTTTACAATGTGACCAATTGTCGCGTGGACTTCAAAATGGATGGCTTAAAGTCATATTTCTCCAATCTCTTCAATGGCAACAAACAATTGGGTGAGTTGGAGCTAAGACTCTTTGGGAGCTCCTCTTAATCCTTTTTATCCATTTTAGAGGATAGCACAAATAAGTTCTTCAATGATAATTGGCGAATGCTGGCCGATGCATTGTACACGGTGATCACACAGACAATCGAGGATATTCTGCTTGATGTTCTGAAGAAAATATTTCACTTTATTCCAGCGAATTATTTTGTCAGCGATATTCCTACACCAGAGCAGCTGTATGGCAAAAAAAATTTAAAGCCATAGTTATTATAATTACAATACAGAAATTGGGAATAGTAGAGTTATTTATTGGTTTCGGTCAGCGAAATAAAACTATTTAAAATAAAAATAGATATAATTTTTATAAAAAAAATAACTAGACAGAAGAAACGATTAAACATATTGATAATTTCAATTGCTCAATTCGAGTATATTTAATATCGAAAAAGCTATTTGATTGGGTTAGTTAAATAAAATGAATTGTGAAATTATTTATCTTTTGCTGCGTCAGATATAATTGGATTATTTTTATAAGCGCTATATAAATTTCTTTTACTACTAAATACAATTAATATATGTAAATTTTATGTACAGAACTAAATTAATTCATTTAATTTTGGTTATTTGGCCAGGTCAGCTGCAATTCTTTTCAATTGAGCCATTAACATGAAAAACTAAGTTCGGACGTAAGTTTGGGTAGTCGGGGAATTCGCTGTGGTTAACCACAAATACGTAAAAGCTAAAGCCATGTGTTTAAATTAATTGCCGCAAACAGACCCAAACCCTAAATTAATGTATACCCTATTAAAAAAAAAAAGCAGAAGAAGTCAAGTTCGAAACTCTGCAATCTTTTACAAAATATTTATTTTAATTTATACAGCATTTTTCTATCCAACTTATTCCCCAAAAAGTGCAGCTTATATATTTTCAAAATATTAATTTTCGCATTGTAGAGTTTTGGTTGATGATCATTAAAGATCTCAAAATGGTTGGTGTAAATACACTGGAATCTCATGTCAATTAAGTTTTCGACCATCTATGAAATCCTGCATGGTAAATATATTTATATAGATTTATTCCTGGGTATTCTTCAGTTGAGCGCTCGCTAGTATTATATTTTTTCCCCACGTTGTCCCTTTTGCGCATTGGCTTTTTGAAGTCTGGCCATAATTTGCGAATGCAGCAACTGTACATGTTGTTACCGTAACAATTGTTGTTGTTTTTAATTTGCCAGCAACACAAATTAAACGTTTGACGCAATGCCAACCGTTACAAATGTCCGGCAATTAGTTGAAATTTAATGGGTAGTGCATTTTTTGGCTTGCTACATACATAAATGTTTATATACACAAATTGCATATGTATAGTTGCAGCATTTTGCGGTTATTGTGCGCCATTTCTTTTTTAGGCTCTGAATGCCAAAGTGACAAATCCTGTGCGTGATTGCAATAAATTTTGTTAACTCCAGAAACAAGGCATGCCCCAAAATGCAGTTGCACACAAGGTAAACAACGGTATACAAAATGGCAGACACTAGAAAATGGTACACGAACAAAAAACCCAAAGACAAACAAATGGAGCAACTATCATTGGTAAATGATAACTTAAATACACTATCTGAAACAACAGCACAATAGGCCAACGATTTCGAATAGTAATTCTATAAAGTTATTTTAAGAAATGAAACCAATTTAGTTTATGTAACACTATATTTCGGAGTTATATATATTGGCAAATTATTTTGAGAAACTCTATTAATCAAAGATTATTACAAAAAAAAACACTTGACTTATATTTCAATAGTTTTAAATTGATAACTTACAAATAGACAGTTCTAAAACAAAGTGAATAAATAAAAACAAATTCTACGGCAACTGTCTAGTCAGACCTGAAGCTAATTGTTCAAATGTTCCGAAAAAATTCTGAAGCCCCTCGTTGAAGTATCCAAACAGTTTTCATTGACAAAGTGTGCGGATCTTTGTATCCAGTGTGTTTTAGTACGTGTTTCGGGTGTGCTGAGAGCAGTTTGAAAGTATTTCAATATTCGCAGCCAATGTTGTTCAATATTTGCAGTGGGCCTCGGGTTCCCTGGCACTCTCCATTTTTTTGACAACGTGTTCGGATAGTGCTTTAGCAAAACGGAGCCAAAAGGTAAGCAATGCTCTCACCGACTTAATATAGGCTTTTAGAGTGTCAATTTTTAACGCCCAAATACCTAAAATTGTTTAAAATAATACAAAATTTATTAATTTGTAATGCACATTTATATCAACATGCACATTTACAATCTGACATTTATTTTAAATTACCATCATATTAACAAATCTGTAATTAGATCATTTGCCAGCTCGATGCACGCCCATAAATTAAATATTTAATTATTTTGTCCACTCAGCGCTGTTGCCCAATTAATTATAAAATAATTTCAAATTAAATGTCATTGCAAATATTAAACGCTTTTTTTATGGATACAATAATAAATAAAAAAAACAGTGTGTTGTTTAAAATTGCACCATAAAAGGACATGAACTTTAAAGCCAAAATAATAAAAATGTATGGCCAAATAATTGCAATCTCATTAGGACACCCCCGAAACCAGAACATGAACATGACACCAGTGCGATCCCAGCCAATTTGTTGAGCCAGCGCCATTCGGGGATGCGTAAATATAAATATCCGCATTTTGTAAAATATTTAACAATAATTGAGCGTAAAATAATCGCGCAAAATGTGCCGGCCATCGATAAAGTCCTCGCAGCTCCCAGCTGGCCCCTCCAGACTCCCCCGAGTTCCACTGTTGCAGTTGCGCGTTAATTGCAGCGATTCTGTTGCCGTTGCCGTTGCTGATTCTGTTTCTGTTACATTGCAGTGCACATGGACAGGGATTGCGGCGGCAATTGTAATTAAATAGACACCACACATGGCAGACGCTGCTGTCCTCTGAATATTCACACAACATATGCATCCGTGCAGCAATGGGCGGCATATTGGTTAGGCGAGGGGCAACGCTGCAATGAAGCTGCATGAGATACTTATGCGAGTCTTGTGACACAACTTTGTGCAGACAGTGGACTAAAAGCCACTGTTATTGCATAAAATTAAATTATATTCGGGTATTACAAAAAATGTATATAATAGCTTCAAATGAAAAGCCTAAAAATATTCTACATAACCAAAAATGTTTGTTAAAATATGTTCTGCAATTTTTAAGCAATTTAAATAACTACTTAAAATATTCAGAAATTAACATTAAGGTTATATGGATATATTTGAACGATCTGTTTTGCTGTATTTAAATTTCTGCTTTCAATCTCCAATTTCTTTGTTCTAACTATTTTTCCCTTAACCGCCAAACAGCAGAGTGGCGCAGTGGAAGCGTGCTGGGCCCATAACCCAGAGGTCCGAGGATCGAAACCTTGCTCTGCTATGTGAAAATGTCCAGTTTTTTGTTTTCTTTTTCAATTTAGTGCTAACCAATTTTTTTATTAATATATTTTTTATTAATTACCACGTTAAAGTTATATCATTTTATTATCTTCAATATGTTATCTGTAAATTATATGTGTCATTATGTAGCATACTTTTTGGCACCCAACTAAATTAAATGATCTTAAGTAAATTTATATCTCATCCTAAAAGTATGCTAAAAAAAAATTGTGTTTTTTTATGCACACAGAATTCGTTTTCCAAAATACTAAAAATGAAACAGAAAATGTCCCAATATCTACAACTTTTTTTAAACTCCAATACAGATATTAATATTTACTTTTTTTTTATTACTTATGAGTTCATTTAGCCTCATGGATGGTTAGCTCTTTTTAATTATTTTTTAGTATTATGGCAATTTCTTAATTACATACATTTTATGCAATATTTTGTGGTTATTTTTTAAAAACTTATAAAATATATATATAATTAATTCAAATATTCTAAAATCTTATGACGTGGCTAGGATTTGTATTCAAGACGACCAAATATTTGTATGGCAGCTGAAGTATGCTATTTGCCACGGGCCAGCCAAACAGCAGAGTGGCGCAGTGGAAGCGTGCTGGGCCCATAACCCAGAGGTCCGAGGATCGAAACCTTGCTCTGCTAATGACAATTTCGGCTGAGTTGTGCGGCCTTTTTTTTCTTCTTATTTTTGCCCATTGTACGTTGCTGACGTGGATTTTATCTCATTGAACATGCAAGTTTTGTTCATTTATTTAAAGTAATTGAGTTGTTGCTGGCTTTTATTTTGCTATGTGCACTTTTACACACATACATGAGAGTGCCTCTGTATGCGTATTTAAACTCTATTGGTGTCATTTAAATAGGCATATTTGCGGTCAACTTCGATTTTGCGGCGCAATACACTCGTAACTCCATAAAATAAATATCATCCGATTTTAATTGATGCGCTTGTTGTTGAAGCTGTTTTCAGTTGTTTAGTGAACCATGTCATTAACATGAAAATTGTGTGCGTGGAGCATTAGCGGATTTTATCGTATCTAGATTTGGCATATATAAATTTATGTAAATATAAAGCGAATAAATCTCTGCAAATGCGACGATTATTACACTTACAATGAGCTGCCTCAATTTGTTTGCGTAATTTGTTGACAATAACCCAAGTAAACAGCGTTCTTCGAAAAGAAAGAAAGTCAAACAATCAGCTGTGATGGCCAGGAGAAAAGAAAAAACCCCATCGTAATAAGAATTTTACTGACTTCCGTTAAGAGTGGTTGCCAGCGGCAGCTGCCTCGTTTTACAAGATTTTATTTACACCTACTGTGAAAATGTTTACACTTCAACAGACAGCGGCAATAAGCAGAGGACGACGAAACTGAAGCTGAATATAGGTGGATGCCCATCTCTTCCCCATTGAAATGAGCAATATGTAAACCTCCAGGACGCCAAAGGCAGCGCCCCCAAACAATTGAAAGTGGATTTCCGGCTTAAAAAAAATTGCTCAAAAGACAGAGAAGAAGCTGAGATGACGACGCAGCCAAATGCTAAAACTCATAAAATGAACGTGGAAGAGTCGACGAAAAGCAGGTGTGGAAAGGTGGTGCCCAGAACTAAAATGGGAACAGAGACTGGGGGCTGAGTCTCTTGTTAGAGCGCAAATTTATGTAAAAATTTGTAACAATTGCAATAAGTTCGGTGCCCAGCAGCAGCAGCATGAAGATTGGGCAATTTGTGTGTGCAGGAACAAATAAATATTTTTGATTTGGACTGAATTTTATGCGCATTTTAAAACAGTTGAGGGAAACACCAAAATGCTTTAAGTGCTTTAGTCAATTTACATTGCATTTTAAGTACCATACCATCAAATGGGATGATGCTAGGAACTACAACTCAATTTACTTAAATACAAGCATATTTTTAAATGGTAAATGGTAAATGGCATTAAAAACTTTACGAAAAACTGATTACAGTTTCTCCACAAGTACTATTTGCCAAGCACTCCATGAGTCTGATTGTGAAATTGTTGGCAGTGCCAAGCCAATAATATACAGAACGTCTTAAGTAATATACAGAGTAGGATGTGAGCCCCCAACCTGAACCCCTTGGCACATCCTACTCGTCGAAGGCTAAGACTGTCAAAATTAGCTCTCAGCTGGCAACGCCTCAAAGTGCAAATATTGAGCCAAGCTGGCAGGAAAAACTGAATGAGCCTCAGAGTGAATTGGAGGTTGTGCTCCAAACGAGGAGAGTTGGCAGACAACATTTCATTTCATCACAATTTTCGACTCGCCTATTTTTCTCACTGCCTGCCGACTGTTATTTTTGGCAATTTGTTTGTTTGCCAATTGTCTGCCGGTTATGCTTATCCTTTTTGTGTTGGCCCAACTGATTTAATAAGATTTCATTTCTCCGGCTGTCTTTTTATGCCAATTAACATAATTTTTGTAAGTGGATTTTTCATAGTTGAGCGGCATCCGAATATAAAAACTTTAAAACTCGCCTGCGCTTTAGAGAAACTTTGCAATGCCATTGAACTCGGTGGATTTCATCAAAATTCGTGTGCTATTCATAGCCCCTGCGATGAGGTATCTATATATAAATAAAAAAAAAACCAATTTGGGCTATAAACAGAGCTAACACCCTTTCGCCTTTCATTTTGCTCTTTGCCGACCCAACGGCATTTGCATTTGCCAGCACTTCAATTATGTGACAAAAATTATTATGCCAACTTCATATGCTATGCGATTTCGATTGCAGATATTGTCTGCGAAACTCTGAAAAAAAAAACAACGAAAAAGCCAACTTGAGGAGTATGCAAATTGAAAAGACGAGAGCAATGCTAACCCACAGAACCAACAAGCAAAAACCGCTTCGTTTTCGAGGTTAAGGTCTTGAGTACCAGTTGGCATTAAAATGTACAAGCTGTCGTCGAAGAAGAAGAAGAATAAGACAATATACAGTTGATATTACAAAGTTGCGATTGACCAACCGATTCAAAATTATGATATAATCATAAGAGATGGCTTAGAAAATTGCCAACGTATTCTATTTATAGTTCAATAAACTCATCATAATTGGGAGAGGTAAAAAATTAAAGCGCCTATTGGCAATATCTACTTGAATTTGGCTTCTGGTTATCTCTTCCAGAAAAGTACAAAATTCACAGCCTACCAATTTGCATTTGTAACTCACATTTTATGGTTTTTTTTTTTATTTTCAAAGACGTTTAACAAGAAATTTTCAATAGAATTAGACTCTTAGAATTCTAATTTAGTTTTGTTGAAATTCTTGGAGCTTTGCTTATCGGTAATTTATAAACGGACTTTAGATTTTGTCTGAATTATTAAATTGAGGCTTGTATGTGTTAAGAATTTAAAGATAAATGTTGACCAAGCTGCTCCACTTTTAATGCAGATTTAAAATTTTCAGCATAGCATAGATTATCTCAACAGCTACTATAAATAAAAATTTAATGATTGATTGAATTCCAATCAACACAAATATTTTATTATAGTAGTCCAGAGTTTTATTGTTTCATTCATTCACTAAAAAAAATGGGTAAGGTTAAGCTGGGCAAATAAATTCAATAAAAAGCATTGAAATGTCAATAATTGAAATTGAAAACGAATAAATGCAATAAATTAAATGACCAAAGATCGGGAAAAAAAATAGCATTTTTATATAGCAAATTGAATTTGGACAATTCAAGGGGCACACAAATGGCATAAATTTGTCTGACCTGTCGTTCGTGGAAGGACATTGAAAAACGTGGGAACAAAAAGAGCAACAAAATAAATTAAACACCCCAAAACATTAGCGTAGGCTTTAAAACTTGAACAAAGTAAAATGCCGCTTTAGTTAATTATTCAAGTAAGCATTGAAATATAATAAATATAATGTGAACAAGCAAAACTTGGAGTCTTTTCTAACATATTGCACACTTGCAAAGTGCTTCTTCAGAGGCAACTGTGACAATTTATCGCCGTCTTTATACTTAGATAACATTTATATATATAATCTTTGGTGTGTCGGCTGCTGACTCACGAGAGACATTAGTGCTGTCAACGACTCTTGGCTCATGGCGATGTGCAGTGCATCCTTAATTACAGAAACTACAGTGAAGACTACCCTTTCATACCCCATGCCACATGCCCCATGCTCTCTGCTTTGTTGCTCGTTTTCTGCAATTATTTGAAAATTTGCAAAACAGAGAGAACAGTAGTCAACTATTTGCAAGTTTTTATTATGTTTTGGAGAGATGTCGGCAAACTTTATAAGCATTTCTAGAAAAATATATATATATGTATATGTTTATCTGGTTTGTAGGCTATTGTGATTACGTGGCTTGATTACGAAATTCTCGCATGAGTAATGTTTACGTTTAAAAAGATTTGAGCAATGTAAAAGGCATTATTTAAAGGGGACAAAATCGACAACATCCGCATTATTTTATGCCCCTAGCAATATCAGTTTAAATCAACAGACGATTTTCAAGAACCAACCCAAAGCATACCTGCATACCATGAAACAATCTCGCTCTAAATCATTGTCGTCTGTTGCTCATCGGGGTATATCAACGTCTTGGCCTCCATCTTCGTCTCTGTGCTGCTCGTCGGCGGCTATTATCAGCGTCATCAATTCGCTGCCTGCAGACAGCCTGTCACCGTCGGGTAAACATGTGAATTTCGCAGTCGAGCTGGCAAACACGTGACAATGATGGTGACTCTTACCCCGGTCTCTGAGGCAGGCAGGCAGGCAGGCAGGAGACGACTACGCTGTCCAACTACCCGATGACGGTGTCTCTGACGATGCCTCATAGCCGACAATGACGTCAATTGTGCGACAAAAGCCATTTTGCATACTAAAATCAGACAAACAGTGAATCCAGTCAAGCAGCCAGTCAGGCAGGCAGGAGACACACTCGCCGACTATAATTCAAATGGAAGACCGAAGTTTTGACAAATTTATAATATTCAAGACACCTTTATTAAACACCAATTATATATGAATTCATTTGTAAATTTTTCAAATTTGATAAAATTTTGCATTATTTAACCCATGCTAAACTTTTTGAGATTGTTGAAGCCCTTGGACTTGTCGATACGTCCATAAAGTACACCCTTGAAAATGTGATCCTTTTTGGTTCTGCTGAAGATGAAGGTGGATTTGAAATTGGTCTCCGGCAGAAAGCTGGGCAACATCTCCTCATCCACTCTATAATCCTGCAGAGTGTAAGCGTCCTTTTTGATGGGGCACTCCTTGAACCACTTGCCATGTTTCGATAAATCCTGATACACCATGCGTATCAGCGGCTCCGTATTGCGATCCTTCATCAACTTGCAGAAATTGACAGTCCTACTTAGAAAGGTCGTATAGTTTCCCGGCTCCGTTTCCAGAGCAACATTTACTAAGAATTCTACATCATAGAAGATCTCTAAGGTGTTGAGTACAAGGCTAAGTCCACTATCAGAATTGTTTTTGAACTCTACTTTTGTATCCACCAGTTTTGGATTCGTCTCGTAGTCGAAGCGCGTCAGCACAACATTGAAAGAACGCTGATAGAAGATGAAGAAAATTAAATAATATTATTCCAAAAATAATTTCCAATTTTCTTTTAATATCTTAACTTACCCATCCCCAAATTATGGGGCAGCTAAGTAATATTATAAGTGCCGGGAAAGAAATGACCACCGATCGCATTTTAGTCCAACTACTTACTGGTTACATTAATGTCAGCCAACGGTCATATTATATAAAACCATACAAAATGGTCAAGCACCAATAGATCTCAAATTGTGTTGCACATTAAGAGTTCCGATCAAATCGCACATTGCCATGGTAAATTTATTCAACTAAATGCTTTGAGTTGATTTTGAACACATTTGAAAATCATTCAGGCATTTTATTACAACTCCACTTATCTGATAGCATCGATTTCTAATTAGTTATGCAATTGTTTAAAAGTATATATAGCGTGATGTTTATTGAGAACTGACAGACATCAAAAGCCATGTTGTGGAACAGTCTGCTTGTGGTCCAGATCCTGCTGGCTCTCAGCTATGCCAGCTTGGCTGAGGTAAGCATTTATTAATAAATATTAATTATAAAATGAAATTTACGTAATCGAATTTGCATTGGGTAGAAAATGATGAGACCCAAGTTCAAGGACATCAAGATTTGGAGTGATGAGAAGATGGTTAGTCACAAGATTACCTACGACAACTCGGATCCGCATCTGAACTTCACCATGGAGGTGCTGGAGGTACTGCACGATTTAGATATACATTTGGAGGTGGCCATAACCAACAAACTGGATCCCTATTACTCAACAACTCTGAACACCACTCTCAACTTCTGTCGCATTCTGAACTTTGCTAACAAATCACCGGTTGGACGATTTGTTCACGGATTCATTCGAGAATTTGGCAACATTGCCGATACCTGTCCAATTGCTAAGGTGAGTCATTGAATCTGTGTCCCCTCTCTCTCTCTTTATAGTCCCTTTGGATTCCGTTTAGGGTAAATACAAAGTTCGTCACTTACGTTTTAATCGAAAATTGCAGGGCTCCTACTTTATCAATAAACTCTGGTGGCCAGAGGATCCAACCACGTCCATTCTGCCCGAGCTCGAATTCGATATTCACTTCAGAGCCGATCATCTGGATGCCAGCAAGATGCGAACTACCATTATGAGTGATCACATTACTGGCTTGTTCACTGTTATGGATGTAACCAATCTGAAGCCCGGCATATTTGCAATGCTCCCCAAGACGCGCTAAATTAATATCTAAAAGCGAGCTTAAATTTTAAAACTTTCTATCTCAAATCAGCACGTTTAATGTCTCAATGGTTTTTTTTCTATCAATCTTCTTTATGTATTAATGAGCAATAACATTTGCTAATAAACGCAAAAACAAAAAAAAAATTATATATAGATTTTCTAAGAAGGGTATCAAAAATTCAATATTCATTAAAAACAGATAAATTTAAATGAACTTTGTCAGATTATTTTAATAACCAGAAAACTAAAGATAAAAAGTCCGTAAAGATGCTATCGAAATCAACTTAAGTTGTTCAATTGCCAAAACGGTTATTTTTGTATTTTTTTCTATAAAACCTCAATTGGCATCTCGTCTCGATAATTGCCTTCAAAGTGTCTAATTCTGTCATTTTCAATATATTCTCGTTCAACCTGTCATTTATCAACAGAATTGTTCATATTTTTTGAACAGTCGGAATTTGCATATTTTTGGCAGATTGCACAAATTGAATTAAAATGGGCAGTCAAATGGGCCATCAGAATATAGACAGCAGGCAGCTCAAAAAAAAAAAAAAAATTAATATTCAAAATATATTTGCAATGAAATGTTTTTGACTTGCGTCGTGTTTATTGTGTGCTCAGTGACAGTTTGCGAATTTTAAAATCGCTTTGTGTCTATTTCTCCCCAGTGAGGTGACAATCGCTTTGATTTCGTGAGCATTTTGTATGATTTATGCTACTTAAAATTGCTATTGAGCTATTGAAGCTATTAAGCTTACTGAGGAATTGAGGAAGCTATAAACGTGTGAATAACAATTGCGCATTACTAAAATGTTTGTGTGCAAACATTAAAAATGTGCACAATACTTTACTACCAATATACATTTCCCCATACGAATTTAAGCACTTGCTTTGTATTGAAAATTGCAAATCTGTTTTGTAAAAATATTTATATTGAGTATTAAGTATATACAATTATACAAAAGATCCCATAAAATCAATTAGATCATGCAATCAGGGAATAATTAACTTGCACCTGTGCATTTAAATTTCTTATGAACGAAGTTCAAATTTGCTTGTTCATTTGTCATACTAAATTCTGTTGAAATGGTCAAAATTAGGAACTTTATATTGCATTTAGTAATTATTCTGTGCCTTATCAAGTGTGCAACAATGGTAAAGTTTTTTTATAAATCGTCTAACCGTATTCCAGACCTTAAATACATTTTTTTAGGCGTCTAAAGCAATTTCTTCCAAGCCACCAATCTGTAATAAATTGAATCGGAACTATTTACAAAACTTTGCCATTACTATAAATAATTCCGGAATGAATTTAGATGTGGACCTGATACGACCATTAGGAGCGGGCCTACGGCTAAATATGGAGTTCTTCTCCGGTAAATTTAAATCGGATAACTACCATCGCTTTTATCAATACTCTCTCGACATGTGCACTATTCTAAACGTTCGAAAGATCAACTTGTTCAACAAATGGATTACTAACTTCATGAAAAATGGCAATTTTATACGTGGTTGCCCCTTCCCAGCGAATCATTATTATATTAAAAATTATAATAGTTCGGGACTTGTCATTCCATCGTTCTTTTTTAAGGGCTTTTATCGCATAGCTATTAATTTGTATCAAAACAAGAAAGAAGGAAGAAATCGTGACTTTATCCTAGAATGTATTTTGGATGTTGACGTTAAATAATAAAGGTGTTATTTATATATTTGAAAAAAAAGTTGATATTTTGATATATATTTATATATAATATTTTAATGGCCGTTTTATATTATATGTATGTTAAAATGGTAAAATCAATTTTCAAAAATGTTAGCTGCCATAATTGCTCACTCCTATATTTAAATGTTATTAGGAAATAATCTGAAACAGTTACGCAACAATAAGCATTGGAGACAATATAAGTATGATCTATCTTTCAGTAACAAACCATTATAGAAATTGTTTTACGATGAAACACAATGTTTTCAATCACCAGTAAATTGTTTATTACAATTGTATCATATGGATTAACACGTAATATTTTGGTAAGTCTTGGCAATTAAATTATAATTTTATAATTAAGCTGAGTGAACTTTTAAAATAATATTCACAGGCAACTAAAATGGTTTTTAGAAGCGGGGATTGTAATTTTAAACCTGAGGTCTTCTCCAACTTTACAATTGGAATCGTCAATAGTAAAATAAATATGGATGTAGTCTTATTAAGCATATTAACCAATGGCGTGAAGGCCCAAGTAAGTTTTGGGTTTCGTCTGTCCAAGGCGAAGGCATATCAGACCGTATTCCAACATAATATGCACAACTTCTGTGCCCTGATGAAGGGCACACAGGAATCCCTTTATCGTCGCTGGTTCTCCAACATGCTGAAGAATGGTAATTTTGCCACTAGCTGTCCTGTTCAGAAAGGTTATTACTACCTGCATGACTGGAATTTGGATGCCAATTTGGTGCCCTCATTTCTATACATTGGTGACTATCAAATTATTTTCCGCTTATATTATGGCAAGTACAAGAAAAATACCGACAACCACATGGTTGAGTGCACTTTGGAAGCGATATTGGTTTGACTCGAAGTTAATAAACATATTATATGTGATTGTACGTTAATAATCAGATAATGTTTACACGTTTTTTTAACAGCAATTTAAGCGGGATTCTCAGTAGGAACTCTATTTATATATATATATATTTAAGCCAGAAGTTTTCGCTCCATCAAAAAAAATATATGGTTTTTCTGCGCTGATTTCTTGACAAGTAGGATCAATAATATAAATATATTTTCACAATTCATAA
This sequence comes from Drosophila multiciliata, assembly GCA_037043605.1. Lineage (NCBI taxonomy): Eukaryota > Metazoa > Arthropoda > Insecta > Diptera > Drosophilidae > Drosophila > Drosophila multiciliata. The sequence goes on from JBAMBF010000301.1 coordinate 8,015,221, forward strand.
AACCCTTTTTACACAATAAAAAAAAAGGTAAAAATATATAAATTGTGATGAGCCAAAAAAGAAAAAAATGATTTCGCTCACAATGGATTTGTTTTCACTTTGTTAAGCTTGTGAAACTTGTTGAAAAAAGTTCAAGGGTCAAGCCAACGGCCATTTAAGCTCCATTAGACAAGGATACAGAAAAGGCTCTCCAGCTCCAGTGTTCGAAAATTCATTGTTCAATATAGCCAGCTGCTCCCAAATCCACACACACACACACACACACACACTTTGACACACCAAGGAACACAGAGAAATGCTGGCAACTGCTTAGCTTATGCTTGCAAACTGATTCTAGTTGTAAATCTTAAAAAATTGCCATTCAATGCAAATATTTTGAAAGCATTCATCAATAAGTTGGCCAGAAGTTGGCGAGACTATTCGATGTGTATTATTGGTTTAGTATCGAGCAGTGAGATCCTTAAATTTGGTGTTAAAGTTGATACACGGTACATATTTTTCAAAAACCACCGATTTTAGAAGTTTGAAACAATATATATATGAAGTATTTTATAATCGATTTAAATTAAAAATTGGAATCTCCTTTACCAAATCTTTTCTAATTATTATTTGTAATTTGTAGAATTAAAATTTTTAATAAACTTAATTTTGTATTATTAAAATACATTAATAACCAATTATTATATCAAAGTTATGCTTAAAAATTTTAATGAATGTCATAAAATTAGTATATTTTAGGTGTGGATGAAATGTAAAAAATAATATTTATAATTTACGAAAAATTATTAAATAATTTCACAAGCACATATTTTTTTACATATTTTTAAAAATTATATCTATTAAGTAACTGAAATTCGAGATTAAATGCTAGCTCCCAGCAGCAAAGTTTTTTTTTTAAAGAAAAATACAAATAAAAAAAGGGAAATGCAACGAAATTTATTTAAGTGTATACTGAGGGCAATACATGAACCAAGCCAGTGCCTGCCACAACCTTCACATATGGCACAGCCAGTCAGCCAGTCAAATCTGTCCATTTGGCTAATAAATCCTTGAGCAGCTTATTGAGCAACGTCTGCGCATAAATATTATGGCTGGCAACTGGCCGAGAACAAGGACGCAGGACGACAGTCACATAGCACTTTGCGATGCAATGCGATGCCTCCATTCGCTTTTCACTGAATGCCTTAAAGTACACTTTCCCCCCTCGTCCCGGTACCCCCCACGGCATTAAAGCGGCGCACTCTGTGACCGCCTCGTACGTGTTAAATACGATTCGACTCTGCCTCTGTTTTTACTACTATTATTTTTTTTTTATTTAACTCTGTCACTCGTCTGGAAATTCTTGAGCTGACATTGGATTTCGGTTGATTGTCGTGTTGGTATGCCTGCCCAGAACTTAGGTCGTGTTGTTATTGTTATTGTTATTGTTATTGGTATTGTACTACTGGTTGTGGTGCTTTCTTAAGTACGCTGGCTGCACTAAAAGGATATGCAAATTGTTTGAATAGCAAACGACATGCTAAACAATTTTTGCTCTGGTTTGTACTTACAATATACTAGTATAAAGAAAGAAATCAAATGTAACATTTCTCTTTAGACTGTTTTTTTTTTTTTTTGTGTTTTTTGGTCAAACAATTTTTGTTCTGGCCATCGCATTGTTGTTTGGTTTTGCGCATTAAGTTGTTGTGTGTTCTGCAAGGATTCGGGATTCGAATAGAAGGCATGTCTTCCACCTCGTTACAATGTACAGGAAATGTTTTGCTGTATTTCACACCCGCTGGATATAAATCACAGTGTCCCATGTTATTTGGCCCCGAACCCCCTAAACCTGAAATTGTTGTTGTTTTTGTTGTTCCTGTTGCCCCACACTTCCAACGACTCCTGTCGGATTATTGAATTAGTTGATTATATGAGCACAAGTCGGGAGCAGGGCAAGCAGGCAGAAGCATGAGGTGCCTGTATCATTTCTATTTGGGGTTTTGTGCAGGGCAATAAATCTTTTGTTTTCCAGTGCCATTTTACACATTTCAAATCTCATTTAAATCCGAAACAAGGCCAACTCAATGTTGCGGTGGAGTGAAACAATTGTAACTGCTTTTGGCGTCGCTATCTGCCTATCTCCTCCCAGCTATTTGGGCGGCAATTGTTCATCGAGGTGATTCATTAGATGGAAATCAATTCAGTTTTAGTATAACTTATGGTATTTGCCCTTATCGTATTTATTTTATTTACTCTGTATTAAAAACTTTATGTCGACTCAACATCAATATGCGTAATGTAAAATGCTGTCTGCCCTTAAGCCAAAAGTTTTATTTGAAGTCGAATGCTAATTTCGCATAGCCAAAAGTTAATACACATCAAAAACTCGGCTTAATGCACAATCAAGCGCAAAAATTGAGAAAACTCCGCAAAGCAGAAAAGCATATGCATGAGCCAAGGATGCTGGTAAACTGCTGATAAACAAGACAAATCCAAGGACAACCAAGAAAAATGGTATTCTCTTTGGTATCATATATATATATATAGAGTTAACATTGATGGCAGATTGCGGCAGTCTGTAACGGGACACGAGGACAACAAGCAGCCAACAGCCAGCAGGACAGCAGAATAAATATGACAACAATAAGGCTCTCTGCACTCCACACCTTTGCCCACTTTTCCAAATGGCCAAAAGGCTTTTCAGTGCCTGGTCTGCAGTTGAAGTTTCTTGTGAAATGCAATTTTGTAGCAAGTAAATCTGATAAAGCAATTGTAAGTGGATTGCATTAGGCTGAAATCCAGTTATCCGAGAGCAAAAAAAAAAAAAGAAAAAGGATAATTGGGATGAGAAAACCTGAGCCGCAAACCTGAACAATTAAGAAATCACAAAGCTATTCTGAGGACCGTCGATTTTAAGTTTCGAATGCCACAGTGTCTCGTATAAATCACTTAGCCCTAATCCCAAGTCGCAGCTATTCATATCAATTTTTCAATTTGCCTCCACAATTAAGTATAAAATGGTAGCTGGCAAAGGGGGAAGGGATGCAATTTTGATACTGATTCATTCAGTGTTGAATCTTTTTCTACAACTTGCCATTTTTTCTTTTATTCGTTTTTTATTTTTTTTTTTTTGTTATTGTTGCCTTGTTACAAGGATATTGACGACGCGTCGTCGTCCTTGGCAGGATGATGATAAAGTGCGGCACCAAACCGCATTTTTATACGTACGTATATATTTTTATATGCTAGATGGCTGGCAAATCTGTGTGGCGGTTGGCGGGTGCATATTTATGCACAGTTCAAAGATCAAAATGAATATTTTATTTGATTTGATTCCTGCTTGGCTGAGCTGCTACAAGAAAAGCATTTTTAAGCGCACAATCCTTGGCATAATCAAGTCCTTAGAGAGTCAGCAGCGGGCCAATTGTCTGCCTGTAAATTGAAATGTTCTGTGATTGTGTGTGTGTGTGTGGGTGTGTGCGTTATTGAATATGTGGTTGGATGAAGGGCAGGAGGCGGATGTAGGTTATTCTCCTAAAGCTGTGTGTTTAATGTGCTAATAAAGTGCCCAAAAGAAAGCAAAGACTTACAAGTTGATCAAAAATGTTGGAGACACAATCGTGAAATTCCGTTGGTTTGAAAAAAGTTCAGCTGAAAACACTTAGAGCAGAGTAAATAGAATGTGTGTTCACTTCTCAAATTCACAATTTATTTTGAAAAAAAAACCACCATCAACAATACTCGACTTTTTTTAAACTTTTTAGCTACAACAAAAACAAATTTGAGTCGCAAAACAAATAAAAACAAAAAATTATGCTAATAACACCTAAGTAAATCAGCTTGTTTTAGACCTTTATAATTAACAAATTTTCCTATAAAAACCCAAAAATGTACTTAGTTTAAACATTTCGAAACGTTTCGAAATGAGAATAACTTTAGTAGTGTTACTTGGGCTCTTAAGTGTATTGCTTCTGGCCCATGATTCAAACTGTGCAGAGAGCGATGATTATGATGACGATGCTGATTATAACAACGATGAAGAAGGTGACGACAATAATCAAACAATAGTTGAACCCAATAATGGCGATAAACCTAATAACGAAGAAACAATATCTAAAGCAGATGATAACGATAATGACATTGAAGAGGATGTAGTAGACACTGACGAGAATGCAGTATCCAATCAACCAGCTCCAGCTCCAGCTCCAGCTCCAGCTCCAGCTCAAGCTCCAAGAAAGCAATCTAAGGCGAAAGTATCAAATAAACATCGTCCAAATCGCCGGCCGCAGGGAAATGTAAGCCAACAGAACACTGCAAAGCGGCCAGCTAATATCCAGAAACCAAAGACCAAAATTACGGCAAGCAAGCAGATCCAAGCAAAGAACCAGAAGACTATGCTCCCCGGAAGAAAGTCTGTCTCAACAAAGGGCAGTAGGCAAAAAAAAAAATAAACGCAACAACAAATGAAAATATATTTGTGAATATATATTTCTCATTCGAAACTAATTTTTTCAGACTTCGTATACTTACATTAACATATATAAAAAACTATATCCAATTGAGAGTATTTAGATCGAGTTAACATAATATTAATCTCACTGTTTGCTTTCTTATCCAACAGTTACGCCTTCAATTTATATTTATCTTTCTGCAAAAAGGCACAACAATTACAGTTTTTTTTTAAAGATAAATAATAAAAATTAAATAAATAAAAGTTCTAATTAAACAACTGAGTACATAGCATGTTCTTGAGCTACTTATTTATTTTATTTGCGTTTTGCGTATATAAAGCCAGAAATTTATTAAGTTTCAACATAATTGATCGCTATGAGAATTGCTTTGGTACTGTTTTTTGGACTCCTAAGCATTTTGCTTATTTCGACTGGGGCGCAAAGTGACGAGGATTATGGTGACTCTGAAAGTGTCGAGGAAGAAAGCTTTGCTGACCAGGAATCCTCACCTTCCACACCAGAGGAAGTCCAATCGAATGAGCCACCAAATAAGGTCCAGCAACCAAAACAACCAAACACGAATCTTCGAAAGTAGCAAATAAACCTCGTCCAAATCGCCGGCCGCAGGGAAATGTAAGCCAACAGAACACTGCAAAGCGGCCAGCTAATATCCAGAAACCAAAGACCAAAATTACGGCAAGCAAGCAGATCCAAGCAAAGAACCAGAAGACTATGCTCCCCGGAAGAAAGCCTGTCTCAACAATGGGCAGTATGCAAAAAAAAAAAAAAGGCAACAATAAATGGAAACATATTTGTAACGGCGATATTTCTTAATTAATAATATTTCTAATATGCACATTCGCATATAATAAAACTGTGAAAAATTCAATTCATAAACTGTGTAAATTATTTTAAGTACGATTGCAGAATTACTATTCACATGGCAATGGAAGAGTGGGTCTGTGTCTGACAGATGAAATTCCGTTGACCTAGGATAAAGTTAAGGTGGAAACACGGAGAGCAGAGTAAATAGAAGAAATTTCTGGTCGTTTACTTGCAAATTCATATTAAAAGACTTAGCAGCAATACTACAGCAGATTATTATAATCCATTTTGTAACTCTGATAATTCTTAATACTATCCACATGCACAAATAATAAATAATTTATAAATAATAAAATAAACACTGTAAATTATTCTGTAAAATATGTATATTAAACTCTAAATAGGTGTGTACGAAGCGTACTGAGTGGTATCTCATCCATTTGCAGACTACTCTTTCTCTATGTCAAACTGTTCCCATTCTATGTGTCATTTGGAATATATATTTCTCATTCGAAACTAATTTTTTCAGACTTCGTACATTTACATAAACATATATAAAAAACTATATCCAATTGAGATAATTTAGATCGAGGTTACATAATATTAATCTCACTGTTTGCTTTCTTATCCAACAGTTACGCCTTCAATTTATTTTTTCTCTTTCTACAAATAAGCACAACATTAAAGTTTTTTTTTTAAAGAGAAATAATAAAAATTAAATAAATAAAAGTTCTAATTAAACAACTGAGTACATAGCATGTTCTTGAGCTACTTATTTATTTTATTTGCGTTTTGCGTATATAAAGCCAGAAATTTATTAAGTTTCAACATAATTGATCGCTATGAGAATTGCTTTGGTACTGTTTTTAGGACTCCTAAGCATTTTGCTTATTTCGACTGGGGCGCAAAGTGACGAGGATTATGGTGACTCTGGAAGTATCGAGGAAGAAAGCATTGCTAAAATGTTTCTCTCACCTAGCACACGAGATGAAGTCCAATCGAATGAGCCACCAAATAAGGTGCAGCAACCAAAACAACCAAACACGAATCTTCGAAAGTAGCAAATAAACCTCGTCCAAATCGCCGGCCGCAGGGAAATGTAAGCCAACAGAACACTGCAAAGCGGCCAGCTAATATCCAGAAACCAAAGACCAAAATTACGGCAAGCAAGCAGATCCAAGCAAAGAACCAGAAGACTATGCTCCCCGGAAGAAAGCCTGTCTCAACAATGGGCAGTATGCAAAAAAAAAAAAAAAGGCAACAATAAATGGAAACATATTTGTAACGGCGATATTTCTTAATTAATAATATTTCTAATATGCACATTCGCATATAATAAAACTGTGAAAAATTCAATTCATAAACTGTGTAAATTATTTTAAGTACGATTGCAGAATTACTATTCACATGGCAATGGAAGAGTGGGTCTTGTGTCTGACAGATGAAATTCCGTTGACCTAGGATAAAGTTAAGGTGGAAACACGGAGAGCAGAGTAAATAGAAGGAAATTTCTGGTCGGTTAGTTGCAAATTCATTTTAAAAGACTTAGAAGCAATACTCGAAATTTTTTCAGCCAAAACAAAAAAAAATTTTAGTTATTTTAACACAATGTCGTAAAACAAATATAAAAACAATAAATATTTTAATAACACTTAAGTAAATCAGCTGTTTTTATTTTTTGCAAATAAAGAATATTCCTATATAAACCCTAAAATATATTTAGTTTAAGCAATTACACGTTTCAAAATGAGAGTTAACTTGGTAGTATTACTTGGGCTGTTAAGTGTATTTCTTCTGGCCCAATATTGAAATTGTAATTTGAACGTTGTTCGAATGAGAGAGGATTTATATGAAACACCAACACTAACAATGTCGGCAATGACGATGTCGATGTTGACTAGAATGGTGGAATCAATAAGAATATAAAGTAGACACCAAGTTTAATTATATACGCAAACTCTGATTATTCTTAGTTAATAATCATACTAAAATACACATGCACAAATAATAATAGAAAAAAAAAACATTAATTCATAAAGTGCGTAAATTATTTTAAAAACAGTTCCAGTAGTCTAAAATTGTGTAATTTTTTCACACAGTGAATAAGTGTGTTTTAAGTTAAATGTAAACCTATGGCTCTCTGAAGCAGTGATTTTTTTTAACAAGATGTATACTGGATTCAATCAATCAATTTAAATTAATGAAATTAAAAATATTTCAATGGAATATTTTTTGTACATAAGTTTGTTTAAATGGGAACTGCTGCTTAGTCAAATTGATTTCAGTATGTGTATATTATTTCCATATCAAAAAATATATTTAATATATATTATATTTAGTTGAAAATATCATCAATAGCATAAAAAAAAAGATGCTCAAACCGATAACTTTGAAAAGAAAACAGTAGCCATTCCAGCTCCATCACTAGCACCATCTGGATAAACTTGCAGAATCGGATAATGGCAATAACACTAAAAAAAATTGAACAGCGAATTTAAAATCAAAATCAGCTCGTGACGGGGATTAAATACATACCAGATATATACAAGGAAACAACAAGAACCAGGCCAGGAAGTAGAACCAAAAAATTAGCCAAAGCCAGGCATGGAAACAGAATCCGAATCCTAAACCAAAAAATCAATTCTATGTGTCATTTGGAATATATATTTCTCATTCGAAACTAATTTTTTCAGACTTCGTATACTTACATTAACATATATAAAAAACTATATCCAATTGAGAGTATTTAGATCGAGTTAACATAATATTAATCACACTGTTTGCTTCCTTATCCAACAGTTACGCCTTCAATTTATATTTATCTTTCTGCAAAAAGGCACAACAATTAAAGTTTTTTTTTTAAAGAGAAATAATAAAAATTAAATAAATAAAAGTTCTAATTAAACAACTGAGTACATAGCAAGTTCTTGAGCTACTTATTTATTTTATTTGCGTTTTGCGTATATAAAGCCAGAAATTTATTAAGTTTCAACATAATTGATCGCTATGAGAATTGCTTTGGTACTGTTTTTTGGACTCCTAAGCATTTTGCTTATTTCGACTGGGGCGCAAAGTGACGAGGATTATGGTGACTCTGAAAGTGTCGAGGAAGAAAGCATTGCTGACCTGGAATCCCTATTTTCCACATCAGACGAAGTCCAATCGAATGAGCCACCAAATAAGGTGCAGCAACCAAAACAACCAAACACGAATCTTCGAAAGTAGCAAATAAACCTCGTCCAAATCGCCGGCCGCAGGGAAATGTAAGCCAACAGAACACTGCAAAGCGGCCAGCTAATATCCAGAAACCAAAGACCAAAATTACGGCAAGCAAGCAGATCCAAGCAAAGAACCAGAAGACTATGCTCCCCGGAAGAAAGCCTGTCTCAACAATGGGCAGTATGCAAAAAAAAAAAAAAAGGCAACAATAAATGGAAACATATTTGTAACGGCGATATTTCTTAATTAATAATATTTCTAATATGCACATTCGCATATAATAAAACTGTGAAAAATTCAATTCATAAACTGTGTAAATTATTTTAAGTACGATTGCAGAATTACTATTCACATGGCAATGGAAGAGTGGGTCTTGTGTCTGACACATGAAATTCCGTTGACCTAGGATAAAGTTAAGGTGGAAACACGGAGAGCAGAGTAAATAGAAGGAAATTTCTGGCCGTTTACTTGCAAATTCATTTTAAAAGACTTAGCAGCAATACTACAGCAGATTATTATAATCGATTTTGTAACTCTGATAATTCTTAATACTATTGACATGCACAAATAATAAATAATTTATAAATAATAAAATAAACACTGTAAATTATTCTGTAAAATATGTATATTAAACTCTAAATAGGTGTGTACGAAGCGTACTGAGTGGTATCTCATCCATTTGCAGACTACTCTTTCTCTATGTCAAACTGTTCCCATTCTATGTGTCATTTGGAATATATATTTCTCATTCGAAACTAATTTTTTCAGACTTCGTACATTTACATAAACATATATAAAAAACTATATCCAATTGAGATAATTTAGATCGAGGTTACATAATATTAATCTCACTGTTTGCTTTCTTATCCAACAGTTACGCCTTCAATTTATTTTTCCTCTTTCTACAAATAAGCACAACAATTAAAGTTTTTTTTTTAAAGATAAATAATAAAAATTAAATAAATAAAAGTTCTAATTAAACAACTGAGTACATAGCAAGTTCTTGAGCTACTTATTTATTTTATTTGCGTTTTGCGTATATAAAGCCAGAAATTTATTAAGTTTCAACATAATTGATCGCTATGAGAATTGCTTTGGTACTGTTTTTTGGACTCCTAAGCATTTTGCTTATTTCGACTGGGGCGCAAAGTGACGAGGATTATGGTGACTCTGGAAGTGTTGAGGAAGAAAGCATTGCTGATTTGAATTTACCAACTACCTCACCAGAGGATGACCAATCGAATGAGCCACCAAATAAGGTGCAGCAACCAAAACAACCAAACAAGAAGCTTCCCTCAAAATCGAAAAGTCAAAGTACAAAACCACAGAAGGGTAAAAATAGAAAACAGGCTCAGAAGAAATCAAAGCCTAGAAGGCCACAGGTAAAAAAAACAACCGACGCCGTGGATAACTAAAAAGCAATTCAATTAATCTTCTTAGTTATAGAATTCGTAAAGAATTCGTTGTCGTCCACAGCCCAGAAACAGTTCAAAAGATTCAAGAATTGGCACCAAGCTAAATAAAACAAGCGAATTGGCGTCGTGAATGAGTTAATAAAAAAAATGAAAGCCAAAATCTACCTATACAAATTTCTTATCTTGTTAGCTCTTAATGTGAAGCATATATACTATAAAATGTGATGAGTGATAATCGTTGTTTAAAGTTGCTCAGCTTAAATTTGTGGATCTGGTCACCTTCTCAGCTCATTGCGCTGCAATGCGTTGCGTTCTTCTTTGGTGTTGAAAATCCATCAAAGCGTTGCTGCTCCAAGGGTGAGCTGCAACGCATTTCACACGCTTCGCTGGAGTTTTGTAACTAGAACTGGCTGACAGAGAGGGCAAAGGGGGGGAAGACAGACCACACAGGAAGCCTGCTCCAACCAAGAAGCAGCGACGGCGGCAAAACCAAAACTTTTTTGCCAACGCTGCTGGGCAAAACTTTCGCCGGCGTCGCTGAGGCTGCACAAAAATGTGGGCCCAAAATATGATTTGCCTGCTTAAATTGGAGTTTGGCTTTAAAAATGTTTTCACTCGTCATGCATATATATATATATATATGGTTTTGCTGGCTGGTTTTGGTCCTTTCACCTAACAGCCGCCTAAATGCGCCTAAATGAATTTTTGCTAGTTGGGCTTGGCAAAAGTTTTGCCTGCACCTTTGAGCAAAAGTTTGCTCGTATGCCTCAAGTTTTTGGCCAAACATTGCCAAAGGCTGAGTTCTGGCTTGTTGCTCAACTTTTATAATTATTTGATTTGCTACACAGTCACTCAACTGTCTTAATGTGTGTGTGTGTGTGTGTATGTGTATCTTTGGGTGGTTGTGTGTAATTCCTTTCTTGGCTCGACTACGACAATATTATTGAAAGTTTTTTGAGACTTTTTAGTGATTTTGGTTTTGCATATCAAATGATGTTAAAATAGTAATATGATCATTTTCAATATACCTTTTAAATAACTGTCACTTTGTAATTTTTGTAAAACAATTCGACTGAATTTTAAAACACTATCTAAACAAACAGTTGAAAAGAAATAACCAATTTGTGCGCGCGTAAATATAAAGACCAAAAATAATTTGAATTCTCTCTACAATTCTCTCTCAACAGTTGATCCAAACCAATTGAGGGGAAAGTTGTAAATATGCAGTATACCCATATTTGGGTGTTCTTTAGTCTCTTCTGCCTTGGATACAATCAGCCACCTGGCTTGGAGCCTTCGCCTGCACATCGCAAAAGAGCAGCAAAGGATTTGCTTAGGGATTTGCCTGCACACGTTAAGATTCTATCTAAAAGATCTGACGATGGAAGACTGAGTCTTGTATCTGAACCAAATATAAATAACTTTAGCTCCATTGAAGAAGTGCTAGATGCGAACCGCACAGAGCACCTTAAAAAGAAAAATGAATACATATTTAAGTTATATTTTATCTGGCGCATTATTTTATCATTGATCATCGTTGTAACGTATGTCCTCTTGCTTTAAATGTATTTAAAAAAAAAATCAATTCCAAAGTAATTTGATTTGTGCTAGAACGAGTAAAATAAAATAACCCTATATGCATAAAGTTAATATTAAGTTTGAGAGAAACTGAATTCGTGTAATATATAATGTGTATGTAAATTTGTATAATAGTCAGAATTACTTATAGAATAGAACTGTAGGTTGGAAAATTTTAAAATGATACACTAGAAAATTCTGAAAGCTTGCAAATTTATTCTATCAAATTGGAACTGCAAACTTATTGCACGTTCGAAATTTTATAATGAATACAAAACTTACATTTTGAATAATTTGGAAAGTAACGGCTAGTAAATTTGAAATGTATATCATGTTACCTCATAAATATCCGCTACATTTTCAGCTTGAGTTGTCAGCCCTTGAGCACATTTCGAGAGGCATATTTCCCACACACACACACAAACTCCATTTGCAACAGCCGTTGAAAGGGGCGCACATATGTTGTCCATATGCTAAGTATGCAACTCAGACCAGCCATAGTCTGGGTAACTTGGCTGGCTCGCTCGCTGTTGCTTTCGTCAACTGCAACATAATTTATGACGCTTTCATTAAAAGCGACAAGCGAGACAAACGCCCACATACGCATACACATACATATACACACACATGCCCGCACACACCCACAATCACGGCTTGAACTGTCCAGTTGAGCACGGACCTGTGTGTGTGTGTGTGTGTGTTCCAAATGTGTTTTGTGCCCCAAACGTGGCATACCCCACCGACAACTTTAACTCGGTTACGTGTGCCAGACAGTTGTCAGGCGAAACGCCATAGATGTCGGCAACATTTCACCCCGAACGGTGTCAATTTTTTAATGTCAAACGTTTAACTGGCCAAGGATCGTTCCCGATCCTGCAGCAATGACCAGTGGTTGGGCAGTTCGTCGACGTCGCGCTCTGACATAATTAAAGACCATTAATCACGTGTGCTGATTCAACAACGCCCACTCGCAAAGGACCTCCTCAGTTGACCGGCCCGCCACCCCCCTTGTCGTATCGCTTGGGTTAATCAAGCCACTTGGGCCGCTAGTCTGGGGCTGAATTTAAATTGTGCAGCCAAGAAAGGAGTAGAAGGAAACCACCTTGACGATATTGCACCTCCTATCGCCTCGTTACAAAATGTGTCCAACTGGACAAATTTTTTTTTACACATTCTTCGTTTTAATATTTGTTTTGCATTTTTTTGTCTCATTTTTTTTACAAACGTTTTTGTTGTATTTGCTTTCGGTTGCACTTTTTTTACAGTAGCATTTTGGCGTCAATTAACGTTCTTTGTTGTGGCGTTACATTGGACACTTTTTCGGGCCCGACGCACACACATAGCCACAGTCATAGCCAAATCTATAGCTCTACGTAGATTGGATGTTGCGCTTCAATGAGCCTCGTGTGGCAACTCCTTCGGCGATGGCGACTTTTGAAGCTCCTAAAACTAGAACAACTAGCTAAATAGTAGACGAGAAAGAATATGTTAGCTAATATTTATATTAATTCACAATCCAATTCATATCTTTATACTAGATAATATATTTTACTAAACATATTTTAGGAACTTATAAGGAAAAAAATTTTCCAAGTTGTGTATTTTTAAAAGTTAAATCAAATCTATTATGGATAGAAAATTAAACGTTTAGAGAAAAATGTTTTTGATTTACCATATTAATTTAAAAATTTATATTTTGAATTTTTTTTATGAATAAATAAACATTTTTTAATAAACAACAAGGAAACAGTTTTTAGAATGATATTTTATTTTTTAAATGTGGTCTTACAAAATGTCCCTTAATTCTCATATAGCTCTACGCAAAGCGTACATTCCATGAAAAATAAAGTAAAACAAAAATGCAAGCGAAACGATATGACAAAACAAATTCCCATATATTTACAACAGCAGCATACTCACACACCCATACACATGTCACATGTCACACACGCAAACACAAACACACACACACAAATACACACACATACACAGATACGTTAGCGAAAGATATCAGCTACATGGATGCGGCAGCGGCGCTTATATAGACTTATAGTCTCGCATATTGACCGCGACGGGGCAGAGTCCGCGACACCTTCGCAACAACACGCTGAACTGGCCGAATCTCCCTAAATACCCACATCCCTTTCCAACCATTGAACACACCAATATCGAATCGTCGATGTCGATCCCAGCACGTCTGGGCATGGGACGCTTGGGGATTGATTTTTAACGAGCGATGCTAGTGAAACAGTCGATGCGAGCTATGAATGTTTGAATGTTGGGAAAAAAATTATGGAAAAACAATTTTTAATGGACTTAAACTGCTGCAAATGGTGGCCATGTGTCTGCATTAAAGGGTTAAATGCGCATAAAAATCAAGAAAATATTTTCTACAAATTGCCGCATGGGCTTTTGGCTTTGAAGTGGCCAATTAAACGAACCAAGTTTTTATTTGGCACAGGGCTTTGTATGTTTTTGTTACCAGGGCATTTTTTACTGAGTATAGCTTTTGCTAATCATTTTTTCTTCTTTTTATTTAGATATTTTATTTGTTAAATATAACTTTAAAATGCTTATCATTTTTGGCAAATATACAACTGATATTTTACCTACCTCTTTTATTAAATTTAAATTATATAATAGTAGAATTTAAAATAGCCAGAAATGCAGAAATATTTAAAAATGCTTTTATTAGAAGACTGTTAACTTAAATGTAAAAAAATAAGGCACTGAAAGTAAGGCGGTATTCTAAATTTTCGAATTAATTCTTTGAGTGTAGAATCGTAACAGCAAAAGAAACCAGGACCAGGACCAGGCCAAAATCAACACGAGCGTAACCCAACCAATCAAATCTTAAAATAATACACAAAACACCCAGTTAACCACAGACACAGAACACAGGACATAAAGTCAGAAACTGAAACCAGAATAGACAGAGACATCAGGGGCACTTTAGTTGGATTGTTTTCTAGGGCTAAGCCAGGGTAACATTTAAATTTTGTGGAACCAAAAGCTACTTTGCGGCTTTAAGCAACAGCTAGGCCAACACCAGCACCATCAACAACAACAAGAACAACAACTGTGGCTAAGTACCAAAGTAAACACGGCATAGATGTCGCCGAGGGGTTGGTCCAAAAACTTTGACCACATGAAAGGCGAAAAGCGGCAACCGGCGAAACTTTATGCAAAATGCCCGCGGGCAATGCAATGCACACACGAGCAGTGGGGGAATGGTTGAAAGGGGGCAAGGGGTTACTGGTTGTGTGCTCTATGTGTGTTAATTTAGTTGGGAGGTGTTATTGTGACTTGGCAT